>JACXGJ010001016.1:0-96425 GCA_016801105.1 Esox niger | reverse complement strand
GGGGATGGAGGGAAGAGGGATGGAGGGAAGAGGGGATGGAGGGAGGAAAGGAAATCACTCACTACACAAATGAAGGGTTTGGGGAGGCAAGTCAAAATGTGCTAGAACTTCACATATGTCATTGATTAACGTAGTTGCATTGAAGTGATTTAGTGATGACAATGTGTCACATAAGGGGTTTGGCGGCTTATTCCTAATGCATACATGTAGATGAATTGTCGGAAAGCCAGTAAAGTCTGGATTCATCAGTTCAGTTTTTATGTGCATTGATTTATTTTACAGCTATTTCAGTATATACTGGTATTGAGAAACCAGAAAACGATTCAGGCAAGCCTAGTTTAGCCGGATCGCCATAGTTAAGTAACAATGCAATACATTATTCTCACCAAACGTTTTCATTAAAAAATTCTAGCGTGTATTCATATTAATTTAATTTTGGTCTATGTCCAATACATTTTGAGCTGTTCATATGCATGACACATTGCGGACACGGCACTTAGCCACAGTAATGGCAATGTACGAAAAACCCTTGACATACCTGATTGCTATAAAAAAACTGGTTACCAACTTAATTCAAACAGTAAAAAAGTTATGTAACGTCAAACCTGTGGTACATGTTCTAATATGCCAAGGCTATCAGCCAATTAGCATTCAGGATTCAACCCAATAAGGTAACGTAAAGCGCAACCTCATCTCCTAGGTGGCGCATTCTTCTAAGGTGCATTTTTGTAGCACCAATCTGACTACAGACAAGGTTTTATCCTTTTACCATCAACTGACAAGTGGCTGGGGAGCCCGAGTGATGATGCAAATGAACTATAAAGGCCTGGGAGAAATGATCATGTATATATTGCACTCTAGTGACTCCCTCACGCACTGTGAAGGCTTGAAAAACTACCTGAGGTCATCAGGTGAGTGAGAGCATGTCTTCACACGCGTTGACTCATGGGACTTCCTGATTGAAGGAGCATACAGTCGGTACAGCTGGATGTGATGACGTTGGGAAGAGAAAGGGAGTTAAGAAGGAGTGCAAAATAATAATAATAAGGAGCAAACTTCATTTGTTTTCAACACAGTAGAGTTTCTGAGAAAGATCAGTTCAAGTCAAGAGGGAATCCTTTGATTACGCCGAACAATATTCCCTCCTCTGTTATACTATAGACTTGAAACAACATCCAAATGGGACTCTGCGGATAATCAACCAAGTAACTGTGCAGATTCCCGATAAAGCAAACCACACTCTCCAGGTTTGTTTGTCTTCTTCTTGTTCGACCCCGCCGACTCTCCAGAGAGAATCAGGAACCTAAACCCACTCATTCAGGAAAAATACAGGGAGGCTTTGGGGTGAGATGACGGGTGTCGGAGAGAGAGAGAGGGAGAGAGAGGAAATTCAGAGGTAAGAGAAGTGGAAGCGATAGCCCAAAGGTAAGAGAAAGAGAGAAGCCAAACACTTTTTGTAAACGTTTGTGGCACCTGGTTTCTCTCAGTGTGCCTGTGTGTGCTGTGAGAGAGTGCATGCAGGGGAGGGACGGGAGAGGCAGCAGGAGACGTGGGGGTGGAGAGGGTCTTGTCAAGGACAAGGCCAAACCAGTTTCATTTTTGGGGGCGGGCTGCGGCAGGACTACGGCTACAGTCATGGTGGCTTGTGGCTGCTGGCTTGGGGGTCCGCCTGGAAGCCCCACTCCGGGGCTAACTGATTAGCCCTTAATTTGAGGGGGACTCTTAAGGGAGCAGCCCCCCTCACCCAGAGCCACTGGGAGGCTGCAATAGGAATCCCTGGCGTGGAAATGAAGGATAAGCAGACTTGAGGATTGAGAGCAGGAAGTGATGATTTAAACAGAGAGGCTTCAAACACAGAACTACCAGGCCGGGGTCTTTCACCAGGTGAAAGCGCCAAATCAATAAGCTACGTGTGCATACTGGCGGCATCCTAAATACCAGCCGGCGTCTACGGTCCACTTATTGTCTGGTGGGCAGATACCGGTATGTCCATTGACAACAACTTCAGTTGTTGAATATTCAACAGGCAATGAATATTCAAAGCCTCTCAACGCAGTAGAGAAATGAGATGAACCTGGCATTAATGAAACACATCTATGGTCGGTGTTTGGGAAGAGACGTAAGCATCACAACAATCAATATCAGCATCTTCTGTACAGAAGGCAGGAGCTGAGATTAGCCATCATCTGATCTGGTATCATAAAGTGGGTATGAAGAGGAGGATTTTTAAATGACCGTTTGGTCCAATGAAGATGGTTCTAACCTTGGGGTGGGTTTTATTTCCAGTCAGACAAGACATGCAGTATCTGAGTGTTCCCATGGTGACTCTAAGTCCACAGGTCATCCATGTTTGGGAGATTAGATAAAAGGTTTAAAAGCAGGGCTACCCACAGCCTTTCCTGTTTACACAGTTATAATATTTCCTCCTAATAGCATCTGATCTAATGTCAGATTG
Organism: Esox niger; assembly: GCA_016801105.1. NCBI lineage: Eukaryota > Metazoa > Chordata > Actinopteri > Esociformes > Esocidae > Esox > Esox niger. The sequence goes on along the minus strand of JACXGJ010001016.1, from coordinate 93,970 downwards.
CAGAGTGACTATGTCATTGTTGACAAGAGCAACCAGAGTGCCATGGCAATATCAAGGCTTTGGAAACAACAGGCCAAAACACAGACAGCTTTTCATCACAAATAAAAATAAAGCAGCATTGTTGGTTCCCTATATTTAATATGTTAACGGGCAATGGGATTTTCCCTGAATAGGAAGTGAGCTCATTAACCATCTAATGATTCTAGAAGGGGAAATCTATATCCGGACCAACAGAAACTCACTCTCAGTCTGTCCAGGCTGCCCTCTCTGCTCTCTGTCTAGGCTGCTCTCTCTGCTCTCTGTCTAGGCTGCTCTCTCTGCTCTCTGTCTAGGCTGCTCTCTCTGCTCTCTGTCCAGGCTGCTCTCTCTGCTCTCTGTCCAGGCTGCTCTCTCTGCTCTCTGTCTAGGCTGCTCTCTCTGCTCTCTGTCCAGGCTGCTCTCTCTGCTCTCTTTCCATGCTGCTCTCTCTGCTCTCTGTCCAGGCTGCTCTCTCTGCTCTCTGTCCAGGCTGCTCTCTCTGCTCTCTGTCCCACCCTGAACCAGGCTGCTCTCTCTGCTCTCTGACCAAGCTGCTATCTCTGATCTCTGTCCCAGCCCTAGCCAGGCTGCTCTCTCTGCTCTCTGACCCACCCTGAGCCAGGCTGCTCTCTCTGCTCTCTGACCAGGCTGCTCTCTCTGCTCTCTGACCCACCCTCAGCCCGGCTGCTCTCTCTGCTCTCTGTCCAGGCTGCTCTCTCTGCTCTCTGTCCCACCCTGAACCAGGCTGCTCGCTGTGCTCTCTGTCCAGGCTGCTCTCCCTGCTCTCCGGTCCCAAGCATGGGTCCTGCCGCCTGCAACCCCAGGCCAGGCAGAGAGGCTCTGTTCAAGGGCCCTGCCTGTCCAGCGTCAGGCTAAGTGCCTTTGACAGCCCACCGCACAGTTATTAACTGTGATCCGCCACCACAGGACCCGGCACTGCCAAGCCAAAGGGGAGGGCCCAGTGAGAGGCGCCCTCCGCTAGTTAGCTCCCACACAAAGGCTGCTTTGACCCGGCGCCCCCGCGGCTCGCCACCCCACCTCGGCTCCGTAGCCCACTCTAATAAATACAGCTTTTAATATGCGTGTATATACATTTTTTAAAATGGAATATTGCCCCATTCATATGGTCTTGGCCTCCCAGTTCTGCCTTATGTTTAAGAGAAGTGCCCTACAGGAAATGTGTCTCCACAAAGGATCCAAACCTTGACCGTTATGGGTAACATTTTAGGGGAAAATATTGAGTGAAAACCATGCAGTCAAATTCATTGAGTTTGATCAATTATGAGTGATTATGCCTGCGAAGGAGACATGTATACACAGGCCTTGGGGGGAGGGGGCTGATCATGCTGGCTTTACGTTGCTTTGAAACGCTGTCCATGTTCTTTCATCCAGATAGGTGGTCCATACAACTGTTTGTCCTCTACTGGCCCTGGAGAGACTGCCTCACTAGCTGCTACCCTTTCCAGAGGATGTTTAGAGACTGGAAGAGAGACTCAGCGATGGTCTCATAACCTTATGAGTGCAAACAGGGACTGTTTTGACCCCTAACTGCTAAAAAATGTCTTCATTTGGAATCTGAGTTTCAGATCATTCAGATGCTTTGGAGCTTAATCAAGCAATAGCTGACAACAGAAAGGAATTTACCATTATTCCTATGTAAATCTGGAGAAATGAAACATCAATTCTACAGGTGATTTGGATGGCTGAAATGAAGCGGTGGATTCAATAATAAAGAAAGATATATGGAGCCACTTGAAATGTGGTCTTTGAAAACATCTGGTGAGCATGGCAGCCACAACAACCAAAATAGTATTACATTCAATTACATATTTAGCTTTTAGTAAACGTCTCAATCAAGACTTATCTTTGAAATGCAGATGGAACCTAATTGAGGGTTTAGAGCATTTCAGTGAATGGTCTAAACCTTTATCCTGTTCATGGAACAAAAACCTGAGGATTGAAGTCTGGCAGCCTAGATCATTAATCTTTCCCATATCAATAGATGTACTGGTTTGTCTGCTTAGCTCAATCTGTTCAATTGCTTAGCTCAATGCATTACCAAGCCTATGTGTATAACAGAAACACAACAGATTGAATAACAGCCAAACAATCATAGCAAGTTGCTATAAATGAAACTGATCAAAAAGGTTTTTCAAAACTAGAAAAACAAACTTACATGTGGGGAAGAAACTGATTTGAATTCTGGTGGAATTCAAAATATTTTTTGTGCGTAAAAGAACAAGTGTTACTGTTGGACAGCAACTTTTATTTGGTTCACAATGGAACCCAGTTATTGCTTTTAGGGTCAAAACAACAAAATGCGTCATTAGACTACAAAATCGGAACATAAATAAATAAGTGTTTATGGCTGAGGGAAGGATGTGTAGCAAGAATAGACAGAGATACATAATGACAGCTAACTATGTTTAGCCCAAGGCATTTAGATAAACAGCAGCTCTTCCTTCAGTAACAGAACGGCTTGGTCGCTGAATGTATAAAACCCAAAGCCACTTTTCCTGCCCACATTTCCCATAAATACAGGCCCATAATTCACTGTTGAATAGTTGAGGCTTTTCCCTTTGAGGTGACTGGCTTTTATATAGCAACACGACATGCACAGTGAAACTACGGCCATCCCCTGCCATGTTCAAAGGTACAGCGGGAGAAGCAGAGGACATGGCTGACATGCATTAGTCCTTACAAAAGCTGCCTTTTGTTTGCTTTACGCTCAGATACCACAAATTGTAGGCTTTGTCCATCACCATTTCTTTTTTATCCTCTTCATTCCCTCTTTCAGAGACACATGTTCGTGCTGCAAGGGTGTGATGGGGGGCCGTGGCCCCCTCCGATCGATGTAAAAAGCAAGTTAAATAGTCCCTCGGTTGCCACCACCACCGCCCCCCACCCGTTCTAACTTTCGGCTCTTAGCCTACTATTGAGCTGAAAGGTTGATTCCTGTATGTGCGTGTTTCTGTGTTGCTAACCTCACACGTAAAGTTGGGATTTCTTAATATTTGTAAGTAAACGGTTTATGAAGGGGAATAAACATTTAATATTATAGTAAACTTAATAAAATTGTTCTACTGGCTAGTATGGGAGCCACCTCGTTAGCTTGGCAGTTTTGCCATCTCTCACTGTGAAGTTGTATCAAACCACGTAGCTAGCTATCACTAGGTAATTACTTCTGCCTTTCTGAAAACCCAAACAAGTTACTTAGGGAGTGTTTTCAAGAATACTTGTTAGAGAATTCTTTGTACTATTGCGTTGTAAGGATTATATTAAACTTTACCATTGGTTAGTCAGTCATTAATGAGTAATGGATGCGCTTTCATCTGGGCAAGTACAGGTACTTGTCAAAACAACCCAAACATATAGCTTCTTAACACCCTCAGATTGCAATTACATGTCAGAGTGCCAAAATGAGGTACTCTCATTCAATTACCCATAGTCCTTTGTGTTTTTGTGCTAGCAGCAGAATCTAGTGAATCAGCTGATACAAGCCATTTTTTTCATATGCTATCTTTTAAAGTCTTTTGCTAAGGTGGAGTTCTCAATGTTTGCTTGTCACATGGTTTTCTTGTCACATGTCACGATTGCACCACCAAATGCATGGAGCAACTAACTCATTCATAACCATGTTTGAATTAGGAATCTCAGGAACTTGTTAAAGTATTTTGTTTTGCAGTAGGATGCCCTCAAGCCATTGTATCAAACAAGAGGCTTATGCTTAAGGATTAGCTGTGAAAAGGGAAATCACCAATTTTACATCACCTTCACTTACAAATGCAATTCTTTAAAATTAACAGTTGTAGTTAATAAATTATTTGAATTATTTTAGATAATTTATTGAAAACATATTTTATTAAAAACTTATTTTGTTCCAGAGACTACTGGTCTCCATTGGAAAAAGTTAAATAAAGGGATTTTTTTAAAGAAAATAATAAAATAATAAAGAAAATAAATATATTTTTTTATAAAACACATGCAATACATAAAATATTTTTTATGTGTGGTTTTGGAGAATCTGCTTTTATGCACAGTAACACGATACCATCTCAAATTGACCATGTCAAATTGCAAAATAATCTATGAAAAATGTATCTGAAAACAATTTGTAGACATTAACATTGCACTAACTGAAAACTAACTGAAAACTCTAGCCTGAAAACACACAGTATGTAGGCCTACTGTGAATCCAGTGAGAAAACAATTATATATATGTAACAATTACAGGGGTGAAACTTATATTGAAGTTGTATTATACTGTAAATCACATCAATATGTTTAGCTCAGTTAGAGCATTAGATAGAGCTCAGATAGAGCATGGCATTTGCAACTAGATTTACCATAGGCAGTGAAAATGAAAATATATGCAATGCCTATACCGTAAATTGCTCTGGATAATTTTTTTGTGTTCAAGGCCCTGATTTTCCACAACAACTCAACAAGCAGATTCAGGGCAGTGTTGAGATGTATGTCTTCCAAAGTACATCAAAAAGTTTCTTATCACACTGCTCAATCAACAAAGTCTCTAGTGGAATCCTTACGTGGTGGAAGACATCGCACTCACAGGCCTGCTACCTCACCTGAGCCCAGAGGCACCCGAGCCCACATGCAATCAAGCCACTATACAGAGTTGCAACACTATTAGGAGGCAAGAAACCCTATTTTACTACAACCAAGCCTGTGCTGGCCAATTGCACTGCCCTCCACAGGACACCTGGGCCACAGGCGTAGGAGTGAGTTGATAGTGGGGGACATATTTCATGTTTCTCTTAAGGTGTTCATATTATTGAGGAGGTGGGGCCATTAACCAGCTTCTAACATTTGGGGGTATTTCCTGGGCTAATCCACGAACAGTATTTGAACCCTCACCTTGCCATGATGCCACTAACGTACTTCAAGTTGGTGACTTTACAGGGGGGGCATTCAAGAGTCCCTGGAAGCTTTTCTGCGTACACAGAACGTCTAACTTAAATCACACTGGTTGTCCTCAGTTGCCAGATTTTTTTACTAGAACATGAATGTCCATCCGTGGGGGTGTTACATGTACATAGGGGACAGCGTCTTTAATGCCTCTGTTGGCCCTGTTTGTTGGAATGTCTTCACTTCAATCTACAACGTTACTGTGACACGACAACGTCTACTTCTACTGCCCACCACCCCAAGCCCGCCCACCCCCCAACACCCCTCCCCACACAGCCCTCGCTCTCCTCCTCCGCTGCCACTAGACATCACAGCATGTGCTCCTCTTGACCCCGAGGCTGCACTTATACGGTCATTACGTTCAGAGTCAAGTGTGATCCCTGCGCTCGGAGCACCCACACCGACGCTCCACACGACACCGGGCCACCGAAAGAACTGCGCACTGTGGTTCAGCCGACGGAGGTCTCCCATGGGCCTGCAGGGGAGTTGTGTTGGCCCACGGCAGGGGCACTGCTGCCCTCTTTTGCCTGAGAGGGGAAGTTGACTTGTCAATCTTGATGACTCAGTGAAAGGTAATGATTGTTTCTGTGAGTGACAGTAGTGGCCTAGGGAGGTCTGCTGGTCTCAGCCGACTTTGTTACAGATGTATTCCGTGTGCATGGGTTTGAATCTAGACCGATGCTCTTTCAGCAACAACTGTCTCCTCTATCTTTTGTCTATGTTTTTGTCTAATAAATCTTACAAACAGTGAAAACAGACAGTTACAATGTGGTTATGAATTTTAATAGCAGGCATAAACTGTACCTTATGTATGCTGGACACTGTATTACTGTATGTAGGTATGCCTTTGGAAAGAATTACAATCCCTTCACTGTCATGGCTGGGATTTTGCACTGACATTTACTGTGAAGAGTGTAACCTTAAATAGACAGGTGTTTGCTCCAGTCCATTCCCAGAGTTATCACCAGATTATTTAAAGGATGCATCTGAGCTCAGTTTGGAGTGTCATGGCAAAGGGCCTGAATACTTTACTTTATTTTTATTATCAATAAAGTGACACAAATGTCTAAAAATCTGTTTTTGCTTTGTCACTGTGTGTAGATTTATGTCAAAAATAATTACTGTTAATCAATTAGAAATGAAGTCTATAAATACAACAACATGTGGAGTGACAGGGCCTGAATACTTCCAGAAGGCCCTGTAAACAGCAGAACACATTGAACGTTATGGGACTCCTCAGCAATGTGCCACACTGGTCACTGTTGAGCTCTGCTTTCATTTTTTTAAATGATTTTATTGGGAGTGAATGATCACTTTACAGCCAGTAGCTACACGGTGAAGAGGCGCAGAATGGCTCGGTAATCTCCGAATGCACTGTAGCCATGTAACATGCCGGAGAACCGGTTGTATGCCGGGCTGCTGAGACGAGAAACGTGGGGCCTTTAGAAACCCCAAACACCAAGCACCCCTGCTTGTTGGGTCCCATCCAGATTGATAATGACTTAGGGATGTGTGGTGGGCTGCGGAGGAAACTCCCAACACCGCAGGCCTACTATCTCCGTGGGAGTTCATTAAACACACACACAGACTGCACACACCGTTTGTGCCGTTTGGCAGCCAAGCTGTCATTATAAGATGGGAGAAAATAAATAAACCCTGTATCTGCATAATAAACCTGATTTACTGCCTGGTATTAGGGATGTACTGTATGGTGGTATTCAGTTCGAGGGAAGCTGTGGGGAACGCACACATGGGGACCTCCCATGTATTCTCATACTAATAGACAACTCTCTCACACACACACACACACGCGCACACGCACGCACGCACAAACGCACGCATGCTGGGCAGATGTGACTGTCACCACACTATAAAATCAGCCCACTAAACTGATTAATATGGTCATTCACTGCCACACCCGAACGACAACCTCCTGCCCTCAACGACTCCCTTCTTCACCCACGCAGGCAGGGGAAGGGAGGCCAGGTCTGATCTGGCCACACAGTTACATGGTTGAGGGCGCCACCCGAATAGCACCATGTTGCCTGTGTAGTACCATATCAGTACTATTGCACAACGAAGTGAACGGCCGGGTCCGTCAGAGGTCAGATACCGGGGCGTTTAACAGTGACCAGTGGATTGCATGAGCACGCTGCCCGATCCTGTCGCTGGCACCCGAATAAGATGGGACACACATACACACACACACATACACACACACAGCTATATAATCGTATCGATTAAAGTCAGACAATCGCCGCAGTAACACAATTAAATTAAACCACAAAAGGGTCTCTGAGGGCTTGAGGCCAGAATATACTGTGTAGTTTGCTGCCCGCCTCAAGGTTTTACATTGGCTGTACACATGCTGCCCTCTTCTGGTTATTTGTTGGGACTTTAGAAACTTTACTGAGGTACAACACGCAATGGAGAAATCTATTTGACAAAGTTGAGGGGAAGAGAATTAATGTAAGTAATATGTTATGTGCATAAAACCACATTTTCCCCCCAAAAATGCAACATGACTTTTATGTTTCTTTTATTGCCATTGTCTGATTTATAAAAGTCAACAATATTTTGTCTCATTAATTAGTGTGTTCTTTGGTCTGCATCATCTTGATGGATGACGAAGCCTGAATGTAACATCCCATGTATACAGTTGTTCAACAACCTTTAATGGATGATCTTTTATAAGATTTCCAAAAGTGAAATCTTAATCAGAATATATATTAATTGTTCACATGACTTTCCAGGGGTGCCAAAAATTGTGGCACACATATCTTAGGATATTACAAGAATATATCAGACATAATCCATTATTAGAACAATATATCAGATATAATCCATTATTACAACAATACTTCAGATATAATCCATTATTACAACAATACTTCAGATATAATCCATTATTACAACAATACTTCAAATATAATCCATTGTTACAACAATACTTCAGATATGATCCTTTACCGCAACTATAGAGCAAAGATGATCCTTTATTGAAACAATCCGTCATATACAATCCTTTATCGCAACAATACAGCAGACATAATCCTTTATTGCGAGAATACAGCAAATGAATCCTTTATTGCAGCAATAGATAAGATATAATTCATTATTACGACCATACAGCAGATATGATACTTTATTGCATCAATCCAGCATAATGCTCAATCATTCTCTTTCACAATTGTATGTGCTTGATATCAAAGCAAAAAAGTATGTATGTAATAGACACATTTTATGTTACTTAGCCTTTGCCATTAATTAGGATGGTCTCATGATGAATGCCTTCAACAATATACACTATAAACACCAAATATGTTATGTTCTTTGCTTTCTTTGCTGGGAGTCTGTCTGTTCTGTTGGTCTCTTTCTGATGGAGCGTTTGGGATGGGATGGGGTGGGGGGATGAGGTAATACCCTTTTAGCACCATCCTCCCATGTCTGCCCTGGTAATTACACATGGCCAACCTTGCCCTGAAAGGGACGTTGCACCGGGCACTCAGCATCTGCATTTTGTTGCCCGTTTTGCTGCCCTCCTCCAGCTCGTACATGGGACACATGTACAAAGTGCGCCTTAGGGTGTCGATGCCCAGCACGTCGCCTTCATCCCACAGATAGGAAGACTCCGTGGAAGGAACATGCTTCATGTCCACGTCGAGTTTCAGAGGGACACACCTCTAAGTCAGGCTACATCTCAGTGGGTCTCTGAGACAGGCTAGATCTCGGCGGGTCTCTGAGACAGGCAGGATCTCGTTAGGTCTCTGAGCCAGGCTAGATCTGGGTGGGTCTCGGAGCCAGGCTAGATCTCGGCTGGTCTATTCTTTATGGAGATCTTGGTTTTTACCAAGAACCCGTTGCTCTGGGCTATGGTGGGGAACATTTGGGCCAGGGGGGTCACTAGTGGTTTGTGTGCCAACTGTTCCAGAAGGGCATTCTTCTGGGCTCTTCTGGACAGCAGGGGTCCTGCCCTGATGGGGGCTGTAGACCTGGTGACATCCCTGTGGTGGCTGCAGGTTCCTGTGGCAGCCTCCATTGGCCGAACATCCTCCGGCATGGACACAACAATCCCATTGTGGCTGAAACCACTTGGCTCCTCCCGTACCAGTTGAGAGGTGGGAGGAGCCCCGTTGACATCACTAATACACTGGGACTCAAGCATTGTAGGAGACCTAGTTTTGCTGGCCTTTACCTTTCTTCCCTTGTATTCGGAGGGCTCAATATTGTCCTGCATCTGCCCAGTGGTGCGTTGAGGTCTGCCCACCTTTGCCACATCTGACTTGGACGACTGTCCTTCGTCTTGTATCCGGAGAGGTTGCGTAGTGGTGCGTTGAGGTTTGCTAACCTTTTTCACCGCTGGTTTGGAAGTCTGGACAGTGTCAGGTATCTGGCCAGAAGGGCTAAGATGTTGCCTAATGGTGGGTTGAGGTTTACGTTGCTTGTGCTCCTCTGGTCTGGATGTCTAGACTTTGTCTCGGGTCCAACCAACAGAACTAATTGTCTGTCTAGTGATGTGCAGAGGGTTGCGAGGCCTGACATTCGCTTCATCAATTCTAGACTGGGAATCAGCTTCCTTAAAACATCAGTAAAGGAGAGTTCCTTCGTACGTCGGTCCACAGGGGCAGGCGGAGAGAGTTGAAACCGGGGGAGGAGCCCCCACTCAAGGTAAGAACCAGCGGCACGCTCTTTAGAAGATGGAGCCCATGATCGCCGTTTGGCTTCAGTTTCATGCTTTTCTGTCAGCTGTTTTTCTATAAGAAATTCTGAACAGGGTGAATATCTGTTAAAAATTATAATAACACAAAAAACTGTGAGTATGCTTTTGAGAAATTGTTTGTTGTTTGAGCTACTGTTAAATGTAATTGTTACATTGAAATAAATATTTGAGATAAGATTCACTGAAATGTAACTACGGTATTAAATTACGAATATCTAAATTATTTGTAATAGATCGCACACATTAAAACCCAAAACGCAACTAACTTTCAATTAAAACCCAAACTTCTCCATCACTTCCCATTATCTCCTTTATCAATTAGTTGTAGCTTGCTTAGCTGTGAAGTTCAATAAGGAAATCAAGCATCATTTTAATCAGTGACGGTTCATATAATTGTTTCTTACATGCATAATAATCACAGGCGTATTTAAATGAGTGTGCAGGAACCAGGGGCAGCCAATCAGAGGGCACAATTGTTTGTGTCATAATTGAAAACAAATATTGTAAGCAGAATAATAATGAATTAGGAACATTTATTGATTTGTGATCTACTATTTAGCTAAGAAAGTACTTACATTGACACTGAAGTAATGATCAGAATGTATTTTGTCATTCTACATAATGCATTTTTAACATCCACCACTCTGTGACGACCTGGAGGTATTGTCATTTTTTACAAGATTGCTCAAAAAAGAACGTCCTGACCTGTGGAAGAAAAGATATATACAGGCATGTATGTATGCAGAGCCGTAACTACATATACCTCTTATGTAGTTATGGCACTGCATGCATATATACATGCATGCATACATATACAGCTAAGAACCAATCAAAATGATCACATATTTTATGAGCGAATACCCATAATGACAAAGTGAAATAATTAGTGCCAATTTATTAAAAATTAATAAATAAATCTCATTACAGATATTTCAGGTATTCAGACCCCATACTCAGTACGTTGTAGAAGTGCCTTTGGTAGCAATCAGTGTTCTTGGGTTTGACTTGACCAGGTTTGCACACTTGGATTATGGCGGATTCCCGCATGAGGTCTCCAGACAGATGTTCAATGGGTATCAAGTCCAGGCTTTGGCTGGGTTCATTCAAGGACATTCAGACTTGTCTTATCTTGGCTGTGTGCTTGGTCATTGTCATTCCGAGAGAGGAATTTTTGTTGGAGTCTGAGGTCCTGTGAGCTCTAGATCAGGTTTTCTTCAAAATAAATTTAGACGTAATTTATATTTGATTAAAACACAAAACAATGCGTTAGGTCTGGTTATTGGCTAAGTTATACTGCTCTGGAAAGAATTCTGAGACCACTCCAAATTTGTCTTAAATCAGCATCTCTACATGGATGTCAGCCATTCCATTCCAGTGTCTGTTAAATTCCAACACAGGCACACCTCATTTTACTTAAAGATGTACTGATTAGCGAGGATATTTAACAAGGAAAAGTATAAAAAACACTTCTGTGGTCATCCCTATCCTCCTGAAATAGGACCAGCTGGATGGCAAAAACAGTCCAAGTAGTACCTCAAAGGTAATTTGAATAAAAAAGAACTATTCAGTATGACAAAAGAGTTGAAAAGAAAAGCTTTGAGTGAGGAAAAGAAGGGTTCTATTCTGGCTGTACTGGCAGAGGGATACAGTGAGCATCAGGTTGCTTCCATCCTGAACATTTCAAAGACGACGGTTCATAAGAACAAGGTCAAGCAACAGACATTGGGGACAACAAAGCTACAGACTGACAGAGGAAAACGACTGTCCACTGACCTAGATGACCGTCAACTAATACGAATGTCACTCAACAACCATTGGATGACATCGAGTGACCTACAAATAGAATGGCAAACAGCAGCTAGGGTGAAATTTGTTTCCAGAGCTATGTCTTTATTTCATAGCTACCCCTGCTTCGGACCTCAGTATTTATATATTGTTCGGCTACAAATTGTAAAATGTCCCAGAGTTATGATTTACTTTTGTATCAACTGTAGATGTATAGTTCTGTAGTGAAGATCAATTTGGAGGTTTTAATACTGGCTTTTGTCTTCAAGTTATGAGTCAACCTAAGTTAAACATAGGTCAGGTTGTTACCAAAGTTTACATTGTAAACCTGATTTTGTTGTGACATACAAATGAGAGCTACGCTAAGTTTGTTTTAAACAAATTTACATGTGATTGAGTTTGAGAACCCTGAAACACTGTTATGTTTGTAAATCAATGATAATTATTAGGTTAATGTTGGTAATTTGTGAACGGGTATACGACCTACTGTATCCGTTTTTCTTTTCAATTTATTGTCCAGAAAGAATCATAGCTTAGCTAGAAAATAATGTATATACTCATATGGTACACCTGTTGGTACACTAATTGTTTTGTTATTGTACATATAATTCATTTGTATATTGTTTTTAATACTGTTTTTTTACATGTGTGTGTAGTAGCAATTGGTATAATCAGTTAGCCTTTGCTCACACTAGTGCTAAAGTGCAGGGAAAATGTGTTGTGTATGGGCTCACTCCCCATTGTTCTGTAATGGGATTACCTCCGATGTCCATCTCAATATCTAAATGTGATACTGACTGCTAAGTGTTTTTCCAGTTCGCCCCAAACAAGATCAGCAGAGACCCTTTACACTCAAGTCACAAACTATTTGGCAGGTGGTACAGGTCTCTTGGTTCCGGCATTAGCAAGAGCAGTTTCTTTCCAATTACTGTAACCCTGCTTTACTCTGACCCATCCCATCACTAACCATAGCCACCCACCCATCGCTAAGTACTGCCTCTCAGGGACCTGGTTGCACCACTCCCTTGTACTACTGGACTTTAACACTGCCTTGCAAAGTAAGGGAAGTTCTCAGTTGTAAGTGTAATTGTCTACTTTGGGAACCAGCATTTCAGTTTGCCTGCATTGCACATTTAGAACTGCCATTATACTCATTGCACAACTATTTATTTCTCACTTGTACATACATATACTTAATACTTGTACATTTTCTGCCCCCCCTTTGCCTTCATTGCTAATTCAGAATTGCCACTTGCAATGTATTTGCCCTCATTGCACATCTTTACATTCCACTTGTAATCTACACTATACATCAGGGGTGTCAAACCGGTTCCACAGAGGGCAGTATCTGCAGGTTTTAGGTTTTTCCTATAAAATGCTTCCCAGGTCAGACAAAACAACCAGGTGAGGGTAGACTAAGCAATTAGTGACCTAATTAATCAATCAAGGACAATGTGTGAGTTAAAACCTGCAGACACTCGGCCCCCCATGGAACTGGTTTGACACCTCAGCTATACTTAATACTTGTACATTTCCTGTCTTCTTCTGTTTGCACTGGTCAGATGCTAACTGCATTTGGTTGTACTGTACTCATACTACTCAAAGTCAAAGTTTAATGTAATCTGGGGTTTAATCATTCTGATTATAGTGATTATGTCTATTAACGTTTCTTCTATCATCATGTTGTACAATTTCCATGAACAGATGCAACCCGATCCGTTTCATATTGTTACGTGAAAACAATCTTAGATTTGATCAGTACTCTTCAGGAACAGCCTAACTCTGCATGATCCCCACTGACTCTCAATTACACTCTCATGCCCCAGAAGCCCAACCCTTGTTTTAAAGCCTGGGGTTTTCTGGATGGTATACAAAGATGATGCAAGGTAAGACAGGTGGGATGTCCAAGGACAGACTGGGCACACGCCCTACACGCAGGAGTCGGCGACAAGCCAAGTAACTAACTTGGTGCATGAATATAGAATTACCAGAACAGAATGAAAGGTAACAGGGTAGGTCTGCACATTATAACTGGACATGAGGGTGACAATGGAGAATTGCTGGAGTCGGATAGGTTTCCCTATTACCTGTTTCCCAGAGACCATGGCACAGCTGCGCAGGAGTGATGACACCCAAGGACACGGGGTTCCGTCATGGCCGAGTAGAAACTTACAGAATAAGTTAGATGAATGGAAAGTAGGAACAGGAGGGTTGATAGTTTGGTGACACGGTACAAAAGATGCATAATTCTTGTTTTACTGTTCTTCGCTATCCTTCTGTATTCGCAAAAATTCTATAAGCTGGTGTGGACTATTGCCTGCAAGCTTGCATGAAAATAAAACTCTGCAGTTAAGGGAAAAATCATAATATTTGGTTCCGTGCAGTTTTGTGTGTTCCAGTGAAGGGCATGAAGTGGGCCAGAAACACAATTCACCAGAAAGATTCTGTAATTGTGAGGCCACACAGCCCATATTGCCGACTAAGCACACATTTGTTTTGAGGAGTATGGAATTAAATGATTGCTTAATGATAAAGGGGGAAATAAATTGTCTTTTTCAAACAGTATCGCATGTCTTGAGCATGGAACAAACCTGTCAATGTTTAGAGGGCAACACATTTTAAATGTCATGGGTAATTGGCAAAGCTACAGCATAAGAGTGAATCAGACAGAGCACCCTCAAAACAGATCATACGATCCGTTGGAACACATTTCTACTTTCACTCAATCAGACCATTTTTGTGATAAATTTGGTAAGTAATATTGGCTGCAGTATAACTTAGATCCAGTTTGCTAGGCATTTATTATTATTTCTGTAGGCCTTACAGGAGGTGAGGACAGTGTGTAGAGGGAGGTAGAAACGTAATTGTGCGAGTGAAACACTCAGGGAAAACCAAACTTTGTTTTTGTGGCACAAATAAGATCCTAAAATCCATGTCAACTAACGTTATCTTCAAGACAATTAAAAAATGCAGAGGACGAAATAGCTCATTTAGGCCACGACAAAGCACATCCACCTGCTATACTGTTTAGTTCACCTTAGTGGGCCACCACGGAAAAACCCCACCAGGAGGTTATTACGCATTTAGCCTGACTTGACCCATTGAATCAAGTGATTTATAGAAATTTTGAATTTAACTCTGAATTAAAAGTAATCATAATAATAGCAGTAGGTATAATAGCAGGGTTTTTTCTGCAGCCCCTTTCAGTAAAAAGAGCAGCACGGAGAATAGAAGGCATTCATTCTGCTTAGGAAACCTAGACTCTGCAAAAGAAAAGGGGAGTGGCGCAAGAGGTAGGTAGGGTAGTCAGGGCAGATTTGTGCGAGGGAGGTTTCTAGTCAGAACCAGACCTAAACATACAACCCAAATCGACAAGAGCAAAAAAATATGTTTGTTCTTTCTATTTACAAAAGTGTTTTGATACATCACTGAACAGGGATATGACAAATAAAACCAGGTTATTTACAGAATTTTTTAACGCATCAGAGTGGTCAAAATCACTCAAGATTAAATGAAATACCTCAGTTCTACATTCATAAAACAGTTATCAAAACAACAGGACAACAGTATTCCAGTCTTGAAATGAAACGTTGTTGATTGTTGTCCTTCTTTGAAAAGCAATTTGCCTCAGTCCAGCTCCCCCTTTACATCCGAGGCATAATAGATTTAATATTGGAAAAGTGAGTAGGGATTATCCAAAATGTCTGTGATGGTGGCTGACCTTGGATAACCAAGGATGACATTGAAGGTGTGCTGATCTGAAGATCCAAAATTGTCCAAATTGAAGCTCACGGATTTGCAAAAAATTACGGCGGGTGTATTAAGACAAGGGCAAGTAAACTAAAAGAATAAATATGATGTTGTTTGACTTAATGTTGAAAAAATAACAATGACATAATCGAAATAAAAATAAAGCCACCTTCAGAGATTTGAATATTTAAAAAAAAGAAATTTAACAAATCAAAATCAACCCATCCCGAGACGAATCTGAAAATAAATACACCTAAATGCTTGCTCCAGTCCATCCTGCCTGTGTGTTAGTATCCCTGCAGTCCATTGTAAACCTTCTGTACTGATGATTGTTTCAGGATCCCCCTCAATCCTGAAAAAATACAAACAAAGCCAAGGTTACAATAATAAAATCTTACTCCTAATGTATACGGAAGAACACCAGAAATGGAATCGTTCTTACCCTCTCTTTGATTCTCGTCCAGTTGTGTCTGCGGGAACTCGACGTCAAAAGAGACAATGAGAGATCCACGTATGTTGTTGTTATCGAAGTTAGGCAGGCCTTCTCCCTTCTTCCATAGCCGGGCACCAGGTTTGGTGATCTTGTCTCTCACAATGTGTACCTGTCACGATGGAATGGTGTTTATTCATTTAATAAAAAGGATGAAATCATGAAAAACCCTGAATACACTCATCCAAGACCAAAACAATGTCCAATAGAGTATGCCCATTAACAGGTATGTTTTAAATCAGGAAATTGCACCATACCATCACATCACAAAACAGCTAGAAAAAAAAGAATCATTAATTTACTGTATTCATTTATTTCCCTTCCCTGGGGAGCCTGTTCATGGAAGTAACACATTTTCTTTTAAGGATTTTTTTATTCATATTAAAATATTAAATTAATCTCCCAAGTTCATGGTATACAATTTGTTCTTAAGGGACTGGTTCATACAGTTGCAGAATCATCCAGCATATTGATGAAATCCCATATCAAGAGATTACATTTTCTTCAAACCATCAATCTTTGCACAATCCTAACCCTATGACAAAGCAAAAATGTATTTCTAGAAAAATGTGCCTATTTAATGAAAATAAAAACACAAATCTCTTGAAATTACAGTTTAGAACTTTCTTGGGTATGCCACTACTAGATTTCAGTAGTCTCCCCAATTCTTCCTTATAGATCAGTGGTTCTTAACCTTCTCATGGGGACCCCCCACCAGTTCCATCTATTAGATGTATCCCAGGGCTAGCACACCTGAATCAACTTTTATTTAATTAACAAGCCCTTACCTGGTGAATCAGGTGAGCTAGTTCAGGGCTAGAACTAAACTGTGAGATGCCTGCGGGGTCCCCAGGAGATGGTTTAGAACCACTGTTATAGATCCTTTCAAGCTCTGGGCTACTCAAGAACATTCAATCTTTGTCTTGGCTTTGTGCTGTTGTCAGGCAGAAAGCTTAATCTTTGCTCAAATCTGCGGTCCTGTGAGTTCAGGGATCAGTTTTACTTCAAAGACCTCAGCATTTTTCTCTGTTCATCCTTCCCTCAGTCCTGACAAATTTCTGCTTCTGCCATCTAATTTCTCATACTCTCATAGTCCTTCAAGTAGCTTGTCATGTGCTTTTAACTCAGGAAAGGCTTCCATCTTGCCTATATACCATAAATACCAAAGATAGTTGGTCCTCTTCAGGTTCTCCAATCACTGCAGAGAAATTCTAAAGCCCTGTTAGAATAGCCACTTGATTCTTCTCTTTGCTGATCAAGTCCTTTCTTATCCACTTCATTAGTTGGGACAGAATGGAATTTGTCGAAGAATAATGGTGGTTCAAAACATCTTTCATTTTATAGTGAGGGAGCCCACTGTGTCCCCAGGACCTTACAGTACTTCGGCAATTGTATTTGTTTAATCTCCCCCAAATCAAAGCCCGGCACAATCCACAAATCTCAAATGCCTGTGGGGAGTTCCTTGGATCTTCTGACATGCATTGTAAATTGTGACACAGTTTATAGAAATGTGCACACTGAAATTGTGAATCATTTGCCACACGTGCACTCCAATCAAGTTCTAGAGAGTGACCAAAGGACACGATGCCTCTTAGCTCAACTAGGAGAGTCCGGGGTCCAAATACTTATGTACATGACATTTCAGTTTTTTTCATTTTATATAAACTAACATTGAGAGCCAGTATCACTGATCCAAGCATGGTTGTGGCAGCGTTTTTCAGATGATGTTTTGATGGATCTCGATCTGCACAACTTGACATCATTGAAGAAACCATGAACTGAACGTGTCAGAAGGGAGAATTACAGTTCATCACTCTGTACTAAAGCTGAAGCAAACCTGGTTTATTTAGTGAGGTAATGTGAAAGACTGAATAACTAACTGAAGCGTCTGTATGTGGTGATTGCAGCTAAGAGGCAATCCTTTTTTCACAAAGATCATTATGCAGGAGAAAACGTATTCACTCAGGTACCCTTAATTGATTATATCATTTTCATTGAAGATTTGCCAACATTTAATGTCAAAATATACAAATACCTTTTCTTGGCATTATAGCTAGATAGCTGGGTGAGAGGATTTACGAACCTTATGTCCATCCAGATGTACGATGTCCATCTCAAAGCCAACCAAAGCTTCTACCAAGGAGATGGTGACGTTAGTGTACAGGTCATCTCCTCTACGCTCAAACACCGGATGTCTGGAAACAAACAAATTCACCTGACAGTTTGTTCCATCCTGAAAGGATACTTCACTCAAGAGCATGTCAGCCTCGTCGAAATGTAATATCTGAAATAAGGAAGTGGCACTCACTTTAGAACTTTGATACGGAAGCGTAGATCCCCTGGCTCTCCGTCTATGTGAGGTTCACCTGTCAAAACACAACAGAGTTACATACACAATGCTTTTTTACTATTGTCTGCCAATGTCAATCAGATCGTCACGGAAGTGGTTCACCTTCTCCAATGAAAGGATACTCCATCTCATCTCTCACTCCCTGTTCGATCTCTACCTCCAGAGTTCTTTCCTCATTCACCAGTCTGGGAGCGTTAACAAAAGTAAAATAATAAGCATGTGCCATCAAATCATCACCGTCATTGCTGAGCATATAAAGTAAGAGGCCACTGAACAATCCATAGAACAGTGACATACTTTATATTTGGGCACTCGTCACAGACTACTTCCTGGGTCATCTGGAAGCGTCCAGGGCCAAGCTGAGTCGTCCGCATTTCCTGACGGCAGTTGCATTTTCTTTTCCCAGGAGCCTCTTTGGCAACAGGTTTGTTGCGCACAACCTGGGAGATACAGATGTGTTATGATGAGGGAGGCATTCTGTGTTATGGACTGAGGTAGGGCTGGCGAAGCACACACACCCCAATAAATTATACATCAGGCAGTGGTCTGCGGTTCACAGTACCTCAACAAAGTTGCCCGAGTACACTTCTTCAAGTGTAACCTCCAGGTCCAACACAATATCATTTCCTCTGGGTATGTTCCTGTCCTGTTGTCCTTGACGGTTTCCTCCGAACATGAAGCCAAAGTCCCCAAAGAAACTGGAAGAAGTGTTGCGCTCTCATTGTGTGATACTTTAATCTCACATGCTAAGGCCCACAACCGCATATATAGTACATGGATTGTACCTCGAAAGGATCAATCATTTACAACCCACGTAGTATTAATGAATGTTCACTAGTTATTGCTAAACACAGGTAGATATGGCATTCATCAAACAGTAAATTCCAATAAGTAGATTACCCTCTCTGGAGTTAAACCTTTTATGAAAATATACCTGGAGAAGATATCATTGTGTGAGCCTTGGTGACCCTCTTTCAGACCATCCTCTCCATATGCATCATACTGCTTCCTCTTGTCGTCATCTGAGAGCACCTACAAACACCACATCAGACACTAATTAAAGTCCAAATAAAATAATATATATTGGGGAATTTATAACATGGCTACTATGAACAATTACTGCAGTCATAATATAATGTACATGCTTAAAGAGTGACATTTTATAAAACGGGTCTAAAGCTGAAGTAAAAAAAATGCTATATGATCATTGGTCAGTAATGACGTTGGGGCACATTTTGATAGGAACTGTCACCGAGGCCCCTAGTAATCCACGTCGGGTTTTCACGACAACACGAGGGTTACTAGATGAACCAATCAGAGGCAGCCACACGGTCTTCCTGTCAAATCAAAATGTTTATATTGTCTCCAACAAGACAGTTCCCTACAAAATACTTTGGTACCAGTGCTTCGAGGGATTCCGCAGTTTTTTTTAAATGTAAAATCAATATTTTCATTGGTCCTGTTATGATTAGAAAAGACTATTATCACACGAAGTAATGAGGCACAAGCTAAAGCGACCTCTTTAGCACTCGAATGGGCATGGTTTCTGAAGTTACAAAATCCGCGACATATTCTTTTAATCAAGACAGACAAAGCATTGCTATATTAGATTATCCAAGTAGATATAGTTATTTCATACCTCATAGGCTGCCCCTAGGTCTGCGAATTTGTCAGCTGCAGTAGGGTCGTCTGGGTTTCTGTCGGGGTGAAGCTGGAGAGCCAGCTTTCTATAAGCTTTCTTGATGTCCCTTACCGATGCAGACTTACTCACCCCCAAAATCTTGTAGAAATCTCGCCTAAAAAGAAGGGGGGGGGGGGGGGGGTCCTTGTAGATTTATACATGGGATTTGGATAGATTTTGTTCATGAAAGACAGGCGTGAAAAACAGATCACAAATGTGTGATTTATGTAAAGGACACTTACCGGTCTATTTATAAATGAATTAATTCTAAATGTGCATCAGCTACAAAGACTCATGGAGAAACTGATAAGATTTTTGAGTGGGAAGCAACTTAAGCTAGCCCGTGTTCCTTAACAGAGACGACATTCTCTGGTCTTTGGCAAGTAATACCTTTGTATGATACTGACATAAAAGAAGAATCCGAGCAGAGTGGTGTAGCCCATGAACAATTATTAATTTAGTATTGTATAGTTGCGAAATTGCTTATTTTTCTCCAAACTGCTAGTAGCTAACTAGCCCTTCTAGAGAAATGTAGGTTCTGAAGCGTAGACCAATCACATTTAAACATGTGTACTGTACCAGCTAGCAATATAATGTTACCACGTTTGGACGTTGCAGAGTCGGTGTATTTGGGTTATATAGAAACAAATACTTACCCTGCAAGTACCGCCGCAACAAAGTACAGGAAAAGACTGCAAACACTGTACAGATTCATCCCTTTAACGGCCATCGATCCTAGTTTCTCCAAGAAACCCAGAGAACAACCCGGCTTTTTGAGAAGTACGCTTCCTTTCTTTCACTGGTGCTCTTCCTTCTGTCAAATCGGAACCGCCCACATGGTGCCCGGAAGTCCCGCCTCTTCTGAAAAACCTGATAAACTCGCCTGTTAAAAAAACAAATTTAAAGCGACAGCGACAAAAGCCGGTGTAAACTTTTGGAATATTTTCAATACATTTTCCATTGGTTATGTGTCGGATTCACACAGTATCAATCATGTCATTCGGCATTATAAACAAAAATAATCGCTATTTTCTTTTACTTTAAGCCACGCAGTCAGTGCATTGTGCGCGCGACCACTGCTCGACAGCGCGCAAAAGACAGACCGTGCAAGGGCGCCAAATAGGAAGAACGTCGCGTAGTTGCTAGTTAGCTGATGACAAAATGTACAATTTAGTAAAAGAACCATACCAAAATCCAGGTAAATACGCTACTAAACTTTAATTTCACTTTTGAGGAAACCAGATACTTTTACTGGAACTTCGAGGCAGGATCAGAAGCTAGAAACTTGCTTAAGGTAAGTCAAGTGTTTTGTCTCTAGTAGTCTTCGAGTCTAACTAGTTACCTGTATTCTGCAAAGCCCAGTTTCTATAGTAATTAGGTAACGTCTGTTCTTTGCTAAGCAAATTAATTAGCTGACTACAGATCGTAGTTGCGAGTTGTCATGGGAACATTAAGCGTCCTCCAACAGACGGAACTAACCATGAAGGAACAGCAGAGCTAGACAGCAACACAGACATTTTCATTGGAGCAAGCAGTAACAGAAATATAACTCAATATCTCAGACCAGAGTAACGTCGTTAGTGCACAAATATAGAGGATACGGTGCCATTTGGGAAGCACGACTTTGATCATGTCAGCTAGTAGCTCCGATCAAGCATTTTCCTCTTACACACTACAACTTGGAACAACAGAAGAGCCACCGGCACCAATGAATAAGTGTACTGTACGGCACTCTAATTTACAACCCTTTCTACAGTCAATTCGCTGCTATAGTACACACACGCCCACCCCTATATCTCTCGATATCTTTAACCCCTCGCTACAGCCATGGATCAGGGTGGTGAAGTGGCCGTTTGGCCTCGCATGGAGCCCTTCCTTTTGGGTGCTCTTCAGGTAGCACCCCCTACCAAACTCAGCCTCCACTACCTGCGCAAGATGGCTGCCTACGTGCGCTCCCGAGAGGGTTGCTTCCCCTTGCTGGGCTGGTTAATGTGGAGGCACATAGCCTGTGGCAAGCTACAGCTCCCAGAGGAACTTGCCTGGCTGTACTTCGAGACCTTTGATCTGCTGATTGGCCACCCGGCAGAGGAGAGGCTGGAGTGGGCAGAGAACCTGTCTCAGTGCTCCTCCCCCAAAGAGCTGGAACGCCAGAGGAGCAAGGTGAGCAGTGAGGTTACTAGATGGTATGATTTGGCCTAGGTATGTGTATAATATCCTATTGTATTTGTGCAGTTCTGTTGTACAGCCAAATAGTCATTATCATTACCCTAGTTCAGTGGTTCCCAGCCAGTGGTACTAAGACCCCTGGGGGTACTTGTCCTATTAACAGGGGCTACTTCTGAATACTCCGGACAACAAAGGCTTACTAGTAAAGTTAACACGCGGGGGTGCTTCAGAGTTTTCAGAGCAAAGCTAAAATCATTTGATGCTACAGTAACTGAAAAAGTTTGGAAAACACTGTAAGACCTAGTTCATCCTTTTGATAGTGTTTGTGAATCTGTGAATCTATGTTAAGTATTGGTCTGCGCAGAGAAACAGATAATGCTTTTCTTTCTGTTCACTGGCAGTTGAGTGTGGACACACTCCAGTTCCTCCTCTTCCTCTACATCCAGCAGCTGAACCGGGTTTCTCTGCGTACCTCTCTGATTGGAGAAGAGTGGCCCAGCCCTCATTCTCGCTCTACCTCAGACCGTGAAGCAAAGACCAGCTCTCAAAACAAGGTCCTATCGCTTTACGTTGGTAGCACGTTTTCAGGCTGTGTTAACATACGTTTCAGTTTTCAATTACACTCATCTCCTTGATCATTGTCTGTAGTTGGACAGTGTTTTCTTTTTAACTCTGTGATATTCTATGTGTAGATGCACTATAGAAAGTTGGAATGGTACTGATCTACAGAGCATCTGTCTAATGAACCTTACCTTAACCGTTTACGAAACCTAACTCAAACTGTTATTCTAAACCTAATGCCAAATATAACCTTAGCAAGCAGTTGCTTATCAACAGATTCATATTATGACCACTTTATTCCCTTGAAACGCAAAGCCAGCATATCACAATGCTATTGTTGCTCACAGTCTTTTCACTCTATTCTTTGACAAGAACTGGGATGACCAGGCCCACCTGTCCTTCCTCCAGGCACACCTGTGTGAGATGCTGGAGCTGCTGGTTGAACCGGGTCAGCTGTCAGGGTCCGGTCAGTCAGTGAGGGACAGCCAGGTCTCCCTGGAGGCTCTACAGGTGAATGTCTGCATCTCAAAAAGCACCCTCTTTCCTATGTAGTCAACTGCTGTGGATTCTGATCATCCCCCTCTTCACTATATTGGCGTAACAGGGGCCATTTGGGAAGCACTCATTCAACTATATCTTCATGCATGAAAAAACGAATGTGGCATGAACAAGCACCCGTCTCTCAAAGAGTGGGTTTTTTAGAGGGAAATAGGACCTGTACAGCTGGGTGATAAAGTCTGAAAATTCTTGTCTCCAGGGCCTCGGTCTGTTGCTCGAAGGTTCCATGTCTTGCGGTCGAACCATCCACCCCATCCACAAGCTGCTCTCCAGAGCGCCTTTCCAGGCCCAGGCGGGATTCTCCAAACTCACCCGCTCCTTCTCCCTGCACCCCCTGCTGGCGTGGCTCCGACAGGCCCTGGTGGTCAACCCCTTCGGGATAACTGCCTGCCTGAGGTCCGGGAAGAAGCTGGCCTGGGCTCAGCAAGGTGAGTTCCCCGGGCTTTGATGATCCGTATGCCAGTCTCATTTTCTCCGGTGGAGGACTGTTGCAGCATCAGAGATGAAGCTCAGTTTTGTCTGACTGTATTGCGCATCTTTCGTCCTCCAGTGGAGGGCGCTATAAAGAGGGCCAAGATCGCCCGGAACACCCACCTGGCGCCCCCAGGCAGCAAGATAGTTCTGATGTCCCAGGTGTTTAAACAGACCCTGGCCAAGGACTCAGACAAGCTGGCCGGAGCAAACGTCAAAATCCACCGCTGTAGCGATGCCTTCATCTACCTGCTCTCCCCGCTCAGGTGAGGCTTAACATATCTTTCTACTGAAACCCTGCAGCTGGATCCACCTCCAAACCTTGCGCCGTTTGAAAGGACTATTTTGACTCAGCGGTCATCCATTCTCTGCTGTAACGCCGACGTACGTGAGCTCAGGTGAGGACCGGTGTGTGCGTTTCAGGTCGGTGAGCGTGGAGAAGTGTCGTAACAGCACGGTAGTCCTGGGTCCTGTGCAGACCAGCATCCACATCCAGAGCTGTGAGAAGGTCAGGGTGGTCTGTGTGGCTGGCCGGCTGACCGTAGGCTCATCCTCTCATTGTACCATCCACGTCCTCACCCCCACCCGGCCCCTGATCCTGCCTGGGAACACTGCTCTGACCCTGGGTCCCTTCCACACACACTACCCCACCCTGGAGGATCACATGGCCAGTGTGGGTCTAGCCGTGGTCCCCAACGCCTGGGACCAGCCCTTACTGCTGGGCGTGGAGGGCACTGTCCCGGACCCCGGCTCGTACCGCCTGCTACCTCCCGCTGAGCTCTGCCCCCTGGTGGTGCCCTTTAGAATGGACGGGGACACGTGTGAGGTGCCAGGCGGGCTGCCGTCGGTCTACCAGGATGCCCTTGACCAGAGGGAGCAGAGTGTCCAGGACTGGCAGAAGACTGTGAAGGATGCCCACTTGAACAAGTGAGTCCCTGACCATGTGGGACATTTGACAGCCACTCAATGTCTGAATATATATCAGTATGTTGTTGCCTACATATCAAGTAAGTCCAATTAAATGCTTTCCTAATAAATACAGTGACACACCTTCATGTGTGGAGGAAGTGGGGGTAGTTTATGCCCTTAATGAACCTCAGATGTGTTCATCTTTGAAGGGGGTGTAGTTTATGTCCTTAATGAACCTCAGATTTGTTCATCTTTAAAGGGGGGGTAGTTTAGGTAGTTAATGAACCTCAGATGTCTTCAGACTTCTCCCTGCAGTAAGTTACTTGGTTTCCGTCCTCAGGGAGCAGAGGCATCAGTTCCAGGCCATAGTGGAGCAGAAGTTCCATGAGTGGCTGTTGGAGTCAGGACATAGACAGGAGCTGGACAGCCTCATCCCGCCCAGCATGGCCTTGGCGGACACCTCAGACAACTACGGCCTGGAGGCCAGGCCCCTTGACACCAGACAGGAAGGGACCTGTAGCCGGCCCGTGGGCCACACGCCGATGCCCTGCTGAGTCTTGTAACCTGGGTTCCTGTTGCTGGAGATCCCCAAATAAAGAAGCTCTTGCCTCACAGCCTCTAGCAGCTCTAAGCCCAGTTGACATTCCGTCCGCACTTCCAGGCAGGCCAGGAAGGATGGAATCAGGGGACTGTAGGAGGAGAGGGCCTGGTATGGATGACTGGATCCGCCTCTTTGTCTGCTTTGTGCCATGCAGACATCCTATTGCTGCTTCCCTTCAACCAGCTGAGGCTGATCTGTCCCGATTGTAGACCCTTCACCTGATGTATGCACTTGCACACCCCCTGTCATGGATTTATAAGTGGTGGTATTATACAGGGTTGAGAACCGGGACAAAGCCAGTAGTCCCAGAGCACTCTGGCAACAATACAGGGTTCCTGTTAGCCACTCAGGTCTATGAAGTCTGGGTCCTCTTGAAGTGAGTTCTGGACCAATGAAATAATAGTGAAAATCAGGTTGTAACGTCGATGCAGATATTAACTTTGTTTCAGTATAGGAAGGAAATAATGTATACGTGTGATTATATGAAAAAATCGATGTCTTTCCTGGTAGCAGGAGACAGAGGGTGATGAATTTAAAGGTCTGTGTCTCCTCAGCAGATTCCATTGAATATAACAACGTCCCAGTCTGAGCGTCAACTGTTTGTGCTGCCGCTCACTGTCACGGGAAACGTTTTCAGAATGTTTGGCTTGACAGTGCGTGACGCAGTTGGCTAGAGCACAACGGAGGTGGGCCGGGCCTGAAGCCCGCAGGATCGGGTTCTTGAAACGTGCTCGGTACTGTAGACAGTAGAAGCCGCCTCTAAGAGGATGGTAGGAATACCGGACTGATATGAAAAGACAGTATGTTCTGTTTCATAGGTCAAGGGACAGTAGATGCAAAGCAGACGTGTGAATTAGTAGTCCTAGCATGTCGCAGAGGATGCTGATGTTGCTAGGTAACCTACCCTTGTTTCCCTTATTGTTGGTCCTTTCTCCTTTCATGTTAGACCACAGTGGAGATAGATGAGATTGTACTGTTTTTGAAATGCCTTACTGCTGTAGCTTAGTTCCCTGAGTGACTTGCCTTTCTAAGAAATTGCACTGTGCCACACTACCTACACACTTACAATGGAAACAAGTTGCATTGTTTTCTATGAGCACGATTGTTACATTTCTCAGTTTTCGTTAAACAATAATAAACTTTTTTTGCCTTGACTTGCCTTTTGTTATATTTGCATACTTTCTCTGTATATCAAACACAATGTTGCGTTAGAATAAAAGCTATTTAGTTGATTACGTAAGCACTTTTTCCTTATCAACTAACTACACACTCACCACCAACCTGACTTAGCTAGACCTTATTTTTAACAATTCATGGCAAAGTGCTTCACTACTAGGTACATAAAGAATGGCAAAGGCTGGAGGGGAGCAGATGTTGCACAAATCCCATCGTCCCCCTCCATTTCTCTTCATTGGCCCCAGAGAAGGCATGGAGGAGAGTAATTGACCTGCATGCTTAATATATTTTCATGTTTCAGTTGTTTTTCTACTGTAATGGAGCATGTGCCTTTCTCATGTCTAATGAACACCCCTGTGAACACCAAAACTCCCGTTACCTCTGCTGCTGTGCTCAGGCAAAGCCGTGGCCTGGCGAGAACCTGTGCCACTTCAAGTAATGGACGCTCCAAATCCCTCTGCGTCTGGACGGCAGTTTGCACATTTGGTGGTCTTGGCATGAGGCGGTGGGCATCAGCAGAGGCTGGTTGTGTGGGGAGCAAACTGGCATGGTGGCATACAGAAAGGGTGTGTTGTGGGTATGGGGGCCGAGTTGAACTGGGGGACATTTCAGCAAGCCAGCAGAGAGGGGGTCAATGGGCTCTCATCGTACTGCCATTATGCCGTAATCCCGCTTCGCTTTTCTGGAAAAACTGAATAGCACTAGAATCACTGACTCAATTTTTGGATCTCATTTTCATGACAAAGCGATTGTTCCCTTCATAGCTGCGGCTGTTTATAAAACTGTCAGGCTGGGCATATAAAAGGGGCTTGGGTGGCAGGACCAGAGGCATCCGACGTCCAGACTTCAGGGAGACCACCAGACCACCGCTATCTACCGAGCTTTGCCGACATACGATGTCCAAAATGGGCAGGGTGAGCAACGGGCACATAGCCGCTTGGCATGGGGCTGGTTTTGACTCCGTCAGAGCAGGTTCTATAGCGTAGATAGGATGGACAGGACACCCAACTGTACCTCTTTGGTGACCGTGGCACAGCAGCAGTTTTTTGTGGTGTTTGGTGAAATTCTAGGATGGCTGACTTATGTTTTGTCTTGATCGATTTGCCCGGCTGGCCAAAGCCATTGTAACAACGATGTAAAAACACGTTATGTCTAAGTGTAACCATGACAGCGTTTGTATAGTACTGGGTATGATTTGGTGGCAGGAAAGTGGGCACTACTGCTGGACAGCACAGCTTGATGCCATCTGCAACCTGTAATGTTGGTCAAAGCTGTTCAGCACTGACGTCCTAAATACACGGTCGTCCGATTGTCTGCTTGGATTATGAACACATTTTATTGAAATTCTTTGATTTGGCATTTAACTGCTATTGAATATATTTACCTTTAAAATATCCCTGGCCAGAAAGGCACAGAAAAAGCCCTCCAGAATCTGTTCAGTGGAATGCTCATCATTTGGTCATCACCAGCCAACAGGAGGGTTGGATTTAGCTGGATCATTTATACCACGACCACATTACTTAAATATATTAAGTTGGACAAAATCCAATTCATCTTTTAAAAAAGCTTTTCTTAGAGTGGAGTCCAAACGCAAGAACTGCACATATCACCACTCACTTCTGTGATCCTTCATATCTTTTCCAGATTGTCTTTTACGAGGATAAGAACTTCCAGGGCCGTCGTTATGAGTGTGACAGCGACTGTTCCGACTTCCATGCTTACCTGAGCCGCTGCAACTCCATCCGCGTGGAAAGCGGTGCCTGGGTGGTGTACGAGAGGCCCAACTTCATGGGCTACCAGTACGTACTGACCAGGGGAGAATACCCCGAATACCTGCGCTGGATGGGCCTCAACGACCGCCTCAGCTCTTGCAAGATGATCCACTTTGTAAGTCAACCATTACCTTAGTCTCAGTCCAACAGCATTCTGAAGAACCCAGTTTCAAATGGAAGGTTCCTTGAATAAAAGTAACAAGATCTCTATCGGATCTAAACACTTAAATGTCTGAATGCGGCTTACCATGTTTCTTTGGAAAAATACACATTTTTTAAAACAGATAGGCTAGATAGTGCGTAATTGTAATGAAATTGATCAAAAACAAATAAAGGATAGCCACGATAGAGATTGCAGGACTGGTTTAGAAAGGGTATGTGCAGATAGCCCCATTCGGGGCTATCTGCCTCACTCAACTGGGTCAGCCACAGGACAGTTACAGTTCACCAAGGACCTGAGGGCTTTGCCAGTGCATGGAGATCGATACCACCACATAGACAAGCTCACAAACTGGTAGGCAAGACCAGAGCTAGATGTGCACGGTACAACCTATTGACATTCTAACCTTGACACAACTCTGGTACAGAATATGGTGGTGGAAATAATTTCTGTAATGCAGGAAGACCGATTGCGAAAGAAAAGCAAAAAAGCAGGCAAAGTTATGAAAATGTGTTTTGTTTCTCACGTGGCTCTGAAGCGTCTGAAACATTGTATAGATTACAAATAGGTGACGAACACAAAAGGTTTAAGGACGTAAGGTACATCAGCAAACGGAACAGTTCTTTACAAAACATGTTTGTTTATCACTTTCCTGGCAATCGAGCCCTCAAAGAAAGAACCCAAGAATCTCATCTCCCTATATATCCCCCCTTCCCCCCTTCTCTTACCCCACATCCCCTCCCCCTTCTTCCCCAATCCCCTGCACTAACCCCTTGCCTCCACCCGCTCTGCCACCCCGCACCCCGCACCCACACCCCCACCCCCTCAGACCAGCGGGACCCAGTACAAGATGCAGCTGTATGAAAAGGCTGACTTTGCGGGCCAGGCCTTCGAGGCTGCCGAGGACTGCCCCTCTGTTCTGGAGAAGTACCGCTGGAGGGAGGTGTGCTCCTGCAAGGTCCTGGATGGCTGGTGGGTCTTCTACGAGCACCCCAACTATCGCGGGCGGCAGTATTTCCTGGAGAAGGGGGAGTACAGGAAGCCTGGCGACTGGGGTGCTGTCAGCCCCGCTGTCCAGTCCTTCAGACGCTTCACGGAGTGATCCCCTCGACCCGGCCGCGACCAAACTCCACCTTGAACCAAACATAATATGGACTTTGAATAACCCCAATACTTCTTGATTTCTAGTAACGCCTGTCCCATTGCTGAGTCCTTTGATTTTGAATTTACTGAGGTCTCAACTCAATTAAAAACAAACTTGGCTGGTAAGCAGATATGACTCGTCATGACGTCTTTGGTTGTCTTTCCTTCTGTGGGTATGGAACCTTGAAATGACACAGCTGACACCACACCGTATATAACCAGTATGACCTCACACGGGTATGACGTCACATAACGTTTGACTGTTCAAAAGCAATTAGGCATCTTGGTGGTTTGTGGTAGGAATCAAATCCACCCCTACGCCACCGGCGCTGGTCCTCACCGTCACTGTTATCACTAGCGACGATACGTCACAGAACATCCTTAAGGTCCACAGTGACTGGGCCGGGGTTGTGATGAGTCCCGAACGAGAAGCAGTTTCCTCCTCCGCCGATCAGAGCCACCGTGGTCGACCCGTCGGGGTCGTCCAGGAGCTCCGAGCAAAAGCAGTGCAGCATTAGAGGCCAGGGCACAGCGGACTGAAGGGGGAGGAAAGATAGGGACGTCAGCTGGCAGTCACTAGATCCTTCATGTGGTGCGGAAGAACCATGTTTACAGTAAAGCCATTTGGTTAAGTTGTCTGGGAATGTGTGACACGTGCCAGTCTACTTTGTGTGTTCTGTGACTGTGTAAAGTGTGTCTGTGTTTGTACACTGCACAAGGATCCATTTGGAGTGTAATCAGTGTGTGTGTGTGTGTGTGTCAGTAATATATCAGGTCAAAGCCATCCGGCACTCACTGTGTCCAGTCGAAACTCCACACTGACCCCTGTGGTCAGGTTTGCAACAGCAACCCCCGGCACGCCCTCCGCCTGTAGCCAAACCCCGCCCACCAACACCAGCCGATCACCAATTACATGAGCGGAATGGGAATATCTGGAATGAACAATGAACAACGTGTCACGTCGAAACAAATGTCCCATCTAGCAGCACAATACCTCAGGCACATTTTAAGGCGGGCTTGGTGTGTCTGAAACAACTGGTCAATCCACTAACCCACTCAATGTAAACTAGAAGCCAAACACAATGTGACATCATACTGGAAAATCAAGCCACTTGATTCACGCACTGCACCTGGGCACTAGAGCAGGTAGGAGAAGCAGTTTCTCCCAACGGAAGCCTGTGGAGGTGGGCCTCAGTATGACGGTATCTCCCAGTGGAACACTTCCTCCACCCAAACCTCCACAGATCACCGCCCCTCCTGCATAAGGACAGGCTGAATGGGAGAAGCGAGGCCCAGGCGTTGTGCCCTCTATTGGAATCTAGAAAAACAGGCTATGTTCAGGAGCGGCTTAGCTTTGACTCCCACGGGGCGAAGAACGCATGCATGCATATGAACACAAAAACACACACAGTATACATTTTTATTTCACAGTTCAGACCCTTAACCCTTAGCTAACGATCCAGCAAGATCTGATGTTAACCACGGTAACAGATTAGTAATCCTAAAAAGGCAATTATTATTATGTTTTCTCAATTCAACTTCAGTATTCTCTCTAAAAAGTACACAGCAAATCAACAACAAAATTCAGAATACATTTTTATTCTGCTTAAGAATATTTAGAAGACAAAAAATCTCACGGCCTCCTCTCGATTGGCTGCCACTGGTGACAAGCACCCATTAAAGCTCTGCCTCTGGCTATGTTTGTTGTTTTTCCACAGCTAGATGTCACAGTGGGGGGGCATATTGAAAAGTAGAGTAAAAAAAACACCTCAGTCCAACGCTGGTCGTCAGTACACAGGAAGTGAGCATCACCCAGCCCAGCCTCAGCCTCATTCCGTCCTCCGAAAACGAACAGGAAGTTCTGACCTACAGGAAGTGAGAAGACACGTACAACAATTCATCAAAACTCCACTAAACAGTAATCGCTGCTGACAGAATTGCTTTCGGTCAAAGTTCACTCGCCTTTGTGCATCAGCAGTGTAGCAGTGTGCCTCCATCTCGGTCGAGGCGGTTGGCCGCTACAGCTCATCTCCTTCACGGAGAGCCTCATTAAGACCTGGTCACCAGAGACGATGGGGTCAGTCAGGTCACACGCATCACTGGTCACCCTTTGTAGCGATCCGACTGGATTTAGTGGGGAGGAGCGGCCACCAAACACCACAGCTCCCCACCCGGGCACCAGTGTGACAGTATGATGCAGTCGGACCCCTGTGAGTAGAAAACAGCCTGAACATGACCTGAACTGGAATACACAGCCTATACCTACAGCTAGAGCCAAAGCCAAAGCGTGACTAGGCCTGTAAAACTCTTGAGTCCCACTATCACATCCCTTCAGCCCTCATACCCCAGTCTGTAGATGAATCTACAGAGGCGCATCTCCAGCCGGCTTTGTTTCTGATGAGGACCCTGGCTAGAGCCCCTCTACCCCCTCGGCCTGAGCCCCCGCTGAGTAGTACCAGGCCGGGAGCCAGGGAGACGGACGCCATCCCCAGACCCTTCACACACAGATCCCCAACCATGGGCCTCACAACCAGGGAGCGGGAGCTCAGCAACGGCCTCACGCCAGGGATAGGAGACCCTATTGGGGTTAGTCACAGGAGAGGACACGTCAGACATCCAGGGTTCTCTGTGATCATGCTTATTTCATCAATAATAAATGAGTCTATAATACGACAAAATGTAGAGGGGTCTGAGTGCTTTCCAAAAAGAACAGTATATAAAAACAAACATTCACATATTGGGGTATTGGGTGGAAATTAGAGACACAATATTGAAACAATTCATTTTAACCCTAACACAATAAAATATGGAAAACATTTTTAAAACTCATACTGTCTAGTAAGACACTGTATGCAAAGACCACTGTAACATGAGAACGGCTTACAACACACCTGTTGGGTGACTAAGCAGAGCCTGGCTGGTTAAAGAACCTCTAGAGGCAGTGAGAATGAAGTAGTGAGAACATTTCTGGTGCCACTCCTGAAATACAAACAGGCACATCAGAAACACGGTCAAACACTGGTCAGTAACGGTGGATTGACCGCTTACATCCTACAAGAGCCCAAAACATCCATCACTGATGACAAAGCCGTCTTCGGACAGCGAGTTAGGAGCAAAGCTTTAAATCTAAACAGATCCTTGTTGATTCTGAGACATGCTTAAATAAGCAACAATACACGACTGTTGAAAAACATAATATTACAGTTTGCACTGAGCATACCTGAAATATGCTCACTGTGTCAGACAGAAATGTGACGACTACATAGATCTGAGAAACTCACCTCAAACTCATCGAACGGTTCCAGGCTCTCCACTCTGCACCTCTCCTTCTCTGCTACATGACCCAGGTAAAAGCTATTCATATCTAGACACACACACTGCTCCCAACCCTGTTGACAACAAACAGCAGCAAACACACTAAATAACACTCGCCACACAGTGGAGATGGATATTTAAATGGCTGCATTTACTTTAGTCAACAACACTTGCCCTGTCCAGGAACCTGTTTGTCTGAGCAGCCAGGTCTGGATAGCGTCTGAGCGCGTGCAAGGTTGAGTTAAGCTTCAGGAAGTGGTCCTCCATGACTTGACCAAAAGGGTCATGGGGGCGGATCTGTTCATACATAACGAACAGTGACTGGGGGAGTACCTTTGCAGCCCAGCAAATAACAGCGTCAGACCTGGTAAAGAGTATTAGTGTAATTACAGATAATTCGTCACACAAAAAAACACACACAACAAACCAACAACAAAAACATGCCTACACATAGAGCACTCAAAAGCAATTTACCATTGTGTCTCCATGTAAGTGAGAACCACTTCAGACAGTAGCAGAGTAGGGGCACTCCAGTCCAGACCAGCCCCGCTAAGTGCCTCTTCCACCAGGGCATTCTCTCTCACATCCACCCCTAGCAGACAGTACTGATCCCCATGGACACACACAGTGCCTGGACACAGATATAGAGAGCTAGCGGTGTTAACACTGTAAACCAGTGTGTCCTTATGTGTTTGTGTGTGTTTGGACATAGAGTGTACCTGTGGGTGAGTGTGAGAAGGGACCCAAGCACTCTTTGAGCTGAGTGCTGTTAATGATGAGAGCAGCCTTGCGTCGTGCGACGTCTGGGAAGTCCAACTCAAACAGGACCAGCCCGTTCAGAGCCCCTTCAGCATGCAGACGAAAATAAAGCGAGTCAAATCCTGCTCCCAGAGTCAATACCTGGAGAAAAGGTTTTGCATTATGTTTAGCATGGTTTTGGCAAGACAGCACAAACACCATTGGAATAGGGTGACCTTACCTGTCTCCTGGGGCAACTTTCGGTCACCCGCAGAAACTGCTTGACACAGTGGTCTACAGCTTTCCAGCGTACATAGTAACCCCTTCAACAGACATACATTAACACAGACAAACACATAAACAGATACATAACGAGAGGCTCATCCTAAAATTTACTTGTGTATTCAGAATTTGTGCATATACACTGTGGTGCTGTCTGTCCAACCTGTTGATGAGAGGAGATCTCCTTGACACCTTACACACGAAGTGCTTCAGGTAGTCATCCAGGAAGTAACCCTGAGTAGCGGCAGACACCTTACTGAGCACACTGCTGTCATTGGTCCCCTGCACCTGAAAAGGGGCATGACGTAAGTTTATCACAACGCATATCGACAAAAACTCACAACGTGCGTCTACACTACAGGCTGGCCTTTGTAGGGTTAATTGTAGGTCACACAAGAGCATTTGAAAAGAGTAACGCTTCAAAACGTTCAATACATTTTCTTTAGTAAAACTGTCATGCAAAATAAAATAACAAAAATGCATCACTGACTGAAACAAATTCATAATAAGGCATGCACTATCAGTTATTTCACTGCTATACCATACTTTGATGTCGCTGTGCTCCTGTCACTAGTGTTTATTGCCGTTATTGCGTTAGATGTACGTGAAAGAACAGAACATACCGCAGCATCCCTCCCTTGCTTTTGCTTCTTTTTGTTTACTGACATAATGAGGATTTAGTAAGCTAACATTGCATTGCTCACGTACACTTCATTCTTTTTCACGTGTGAATATTTTCTTTCATAAGTGGAATTGGTTATTGAACTTAATTAGTACAGTATTTCAGTAGGTCACGGTTAAAAAATACAGTAATATAATTGTATAGTAGCCCTATAAAGTAACAGCATGTTCTGGAAGTAAAATTATGTATTTTGATTTTGTTGCCTTGTCACGTGATGCTGAAAGTCATTGGGTATGATCCGGCTGAAAACGTAACTGCGCTCTCCTGTGGTACGGAGGAACGATGTCAAATATATGGAAATTGCGTTTGTGCAATTATTAATCTGAATTCCAATTTTATAGTTAGCATAATATATGATTTCAAAACAAACATATGAGAACAACACAATACATAGGTCTTTATTGCAGCAGTTAGCTTCGGTTGCGGTTAATGTTAAAAAAAATCTATAAATACGGTACTATCTACACCGCGGGTAGCTGCACTGGATTTCACAGAAACGTAAAGGAATGCGGGTTGCATCCACAGTATCTGGAAAACGAGACTGCGTTATGAGTGCGACTGCGCGAATTTGCAGGAAGTGTTAGTCGTATTACCAGCTGATAAACTGTTAACGGTAAAGGATTCAAGACGGAGACCTCTGAGTTTCAGAGACAGCGCGTATACTGTCACTGGTAAGTATGTATTCATTTTGTCTACTCTCCGAGTAAAAACATGGGATATGAATACGCACGGCTGAGAGGTAAGGGCGGTCGTCGATGGGGTGGAATAGGCTCATCCGCAGTAAAGCGACTCCGCTACAAGGACTCCATTCTTACACAGAGATATACACTAACAACTGACAATACCTGCACAACGCTATACTTTGATTTGAAAAAAGTATACCGCTAAATGAGGGAAGATAAAAAAAATGGTAAACCTAGCTACGTGGTTTCAGCTTGGTGGTGATGATAGTAAAAACAATGCTGTCATTCCCCTGTAATAGCTCGCTGCCTTGCGAAATTCCAGGGTTTTGATGCATGTGACAGTGGGGAGTGCATGGGACATCAACACGCCTTTGTTGATGTGCGCAATGAACATGACCATTCTATGCTGTCATTTGGTCGTCGAACCGCAACCTAGTTTCGACCGCACCACGACCCGTATGGCAGTATATTTATAATGCCATAAATATTTACGAAACACAGTTCCGCTGGCTGGGGCCAAGAGGGCGACACAATGAAATGACTTATGTCACTACAGCCAGGCAGCTGAAAATATTTTAATGTAAGTCCGTTTTGTGCAGATGAGCATCATTTTCGGTCATGTAATAATTACGTCATAGATCTGACCAAAAGATAAATTATTGAACTGTCCAGACTGAATGTCACCTGCTGTAATTTGTGCCAAGGGCTGCCAAACTTTTAATGTCATCGACCTTCAAAATACTCAATGCCTGGCAAAAGTATTCAAACCCTTGACCAATTCTCTCAGTATTCCATTTCATATAAACATTTAAACTGAAAATCAGTTGTTGTAAGGAGATATTCGTTTTATGCTGGGAAATATTTTTATGAAAAATAAAAAACTGAAATGTGATATTTTGTAAGTGTTCAACCTGAAAAAAATCATATTTAGAAGAGGCTTTTAAGGTTGGTTGGACACTGCTTTTGGAGAACAATTAATCATTGCCACAGATTCTCAATTAGATTAATTTCAGGGCTTTGATTGGGACACTCTAGGACATTCAACTTTTTATTACTGAGCCACTTCAGTGTTGCTTTGACCTTGTTTCGGGTCATTGTCCTGCAATTTCCTCCCATTCTAAATTGTTTTAGCAGACTGAGGCATGTTCTCTTGCAGTATTTCCATGTATTTGTGTTTCATCCTCTCTTTCTTCACTTATAAAAAGATTACCAGTTCCTCAAAATGCATCCATTATAGCATGATCTGTCTTGAAGCGTGGGCAGTGTTTGTGCATAGCACTGAGATTTATCTCGGTCTTATCTGACCACAGCAGTTCAGTTTCATGCTTTTCCTGACGTGCTTTCAGATGGTGCAATTTGAGTAGCAGCGTTTTACTTTGTTCATACAGGCCAATGTTTTCCACAGTTGCACCATTATTCATTACTAGCCACTGGACTCTGTAGCTCATTCAAAGTGATTGTTACTCTTACAATGGCTTTTCTTACTAGTCTCGTTCTTGTTCAAGTGTTGAGGCTAAAAGGGGCACTGTCTAGAATACTAGACATTGCCTCAAACATTTACATCAAATGTTTTCCTACTCATCCCTTTTCAAACAAGATCAAAATAGTATTCGCTAGTCCAAGGTGTTTTTTAAACATTAACTTAAAATATTAACTACAAATGTATTTTGTAGTTAATACTTATGCTAGTTGTACTGTAAAAATCTATTTTATTAGACCCAAACCCCTAAATATAATTTTTCCTAATTTATGCATTTGTATTACTTTATTATTAACTTCTGCACAATGCTTGTTGGTCTTCATTTTCCTTCAGATTCACAGCCTTACCAATGAACATTCAACAGTGTTTTTTATTGCAGAAAATATGACAACTTTAATGGTTTACAGGTGATGGCAAAAGGTTTTAGTGACTTTGACAGAGCAATTTCACTGTAAACTGGGAGTTTCCAAACTACAGGTGTTGAATACATTTACAAGCAACATCATTATTTCTCATACAAATATTTCTTTTTTCTTTTTTAATGTTTTGATAGAAGAATGATTTCTTGGGGAAACAGTAGGATGTAGGCATCTTGTTAATTAATGACATTGTAAATAGGGATGATAAGAAAGTTTTAACAACTCATTGCAGCCACACTGCAGTTTAAAGTATAACATTTTGAATTTGTCTGCCATTAGACACACCTCGAATTTGGTCTGGCCTAGGCCTGGTTTAAGAGGCTAGTCTGCCACCAATTAAAAAGCAGAAAAAAAGCAAAGTGACTAATAAGGAAACATTTACAAATCCATCTGTGCATTTTAATTTAACATATAAAGTACTTCAAATATAAGACACAGGATTTGAGGCATTGGACAGTCAAGACTGTACAAACTGCCACAAACAAATACAATCATTATATATTTTGATCAAGATTATACAAAATAATATTATGTTTTTTATAATATAACCAATATTTCATTTAGTGTTAGAATAGTTAAAAATGTATTGTTTTAAATCTTCTGTGGACAACCCATGGTTTAAACCACTGATGTATTTTTCTAGTGCAAAGAGCATAACAGTCCCCATTTTTACAATTCCCATTTCCAGAAAGAAAAAGAGAAGAGAGGTACAGAAAAGACTTCAAATCCCAGAGTCTCCTGTAGTCTAAGCTCCCATCACTGGGAGGCCCCCCCGCCCTCCTTACTTCCATCACCATGGCTACCAGAGGGAGTGGACGGACCAACGGCACACTGCCCCAGACAAAGATATGCCAGTTTAAACTGGTCCTCCTGGGAGACATGGCTGTGGGCAAGTCCAGCCTGGTCCTGCGCTTCGTCAAGGGGCAGTTTGATGAGTTCCAGGAGACCACCATTGGAGGTAATGAGGGATGGAAGATGGGGGGGGTAAAGAGGATAGTGAGGTGTTCACTGGTTCAGGGTTGGGCCACTGTTCCGTGAATACTGCAGCAAAAGCTTCTGTGTTACTGGACTATGGAAACTGAGATGAAAGGACTGCGTTTTACATCCTGTAAAAATCTCTGTCTCAGCTGCATTCCTGGCCCAGTCAGTGTGTCTAGACGACACTACGGTGAAGTTTGAAATCTGGGACACTGCAGGACAGGAACGCTACCACAGTCTCGCTCCCATGTACTACCGTGGTGCACAGGCTGCAATTGTGGTCTTCGACATCACCAAGCCGGTATGGTCGTTAGCGCACAGCAGAGTAGCTTGCTCAAGGCTAACTTGTGGCGTAAACAGTTAATGTATAATACTGTGTATATATGTCAATGTTTCTTTATGTCGTATTTTAGCCAACTCACTACTCTGTTACCTCACCACCTCTCCCCTTTCATATGGCCTCTACTCGTTCCTTCCCAGGAGACATTTGAGAGGGCTAAAGCCTGGGTGAAAGAGCTACAGAGGCAGGCTAGCCCCAACATCGTCATCGCCTTGGCAGGGAACAAGGCAGACTTGGCTGAAAAGAGACTGGTGGAGTATGAGGTACCGTAGACAACACTGGCTCTGTAAGATGTTGTGTCCATCAATATTTCAAACACTGGATATTCCCAATACTGACTGACGGTTGCCTGACTGAGGGTCTTTCCATTGTGTGTGGTCTGTGACAGGAAGCCCAGACTTATTCTGAAGACACTGGGCTTCTCTTTATGGAGACCTCCGCTAAGACCGCCATGAATGTCAATGAACTGTTCCTGGCCATTGGTGAGCACCTGTCTTTCCTAAGTGTTCTACATGGCTTCTTAAATGCAGGGTTGGGGTTAATTAAATGTTAATTTCATTACATTTAGGGGTAAGTACACTAACATTCCAAGTCCAATTGTTCCTTATTTCAAAGCATAGGAGAAAATTCGATTTGGAATGTCAGTGCACTTCCTGAATTGACTGAAATGGAACAGAAATTGTGCATAAAGTAGAAAAAGAACACATGCACATTGGCACAGAATAAAATCCACACATGCAGAAGCTTCAAAGAAGATCTTTGTCTCTTTTTAATGATATAGATCCAGAATTAGTCAGACCCAAAGCTGAGGCCATGATATTACAATTAAACATAATCCTTCACTTTTAAACCAAGTGTGTTCCACTATCTGCAGCCAAAAAGATGCCAAAAACCGACACCCAGAACCCGACACATGCAGCCCGACACAGGGGAGTGAACCTACAGGACCCTGACGCCCACAGCACCTCGTCCTGCTGTGGAGGCGGGGGAGGGAACTAGAACCGATCCACCGTCCTCCCCACAACCAACCTCTGGGGTCGGGCAAGGAGACACCCGCTCACCCGTCCACACACCCTCCCGCCCATCCACCCATACAGCCACTGAGAGAGAGAGGGTGAGAGCGAGGGGAAGGAAGAGGAGTTGGAGTGTTAAGAGGATGGTTGTTTTTGCGAGTGTTTCCCTCACCAACCGACGCCAGAGAGATTTCAGACAGAGGTCTGACAATGACTGAATACAGGCAGAGGGAAATAAAAAAGAGTGACAAGACTTTGTATAGTATTAAGCACTAAGCATTGTGGATGTTGTTTTGCATTCTGTCTTGATTCATTTTAATCATGGTTCCATTTTATTATGCAATCAACTGCAGTGTTGGTCCTTGAGTGCCAGAAATGGAAGAAAGGAAAGATGGGGTGAGTCTAAACAAAGAGGGGAAAGTACGAGTGAATGGGAAGCATGTCCTACTCCCTTCATAAAGTATTGTCATTGCTGCTCCGGAGGGGGGGCGGAGCTTCCTAAATGCCTCCTCATTACCTACTCTGAGCCCCAGGAAGCCTGGACAACCTTAACCCAATCCTGAAGCCTTGGCCTGATCCATTGTTAGACACTCCCCGCTGACAGAATAACCCAAGTGAAATTGATCCCTATTCGATGGTTCAGGTTACCCCATATCCCCCCCAAGGGAGAGGAATAACAGTTAATGGCCTCTGCTCTTGCCTTATGTTCTCTGGCCTCCATATTTATTTTAAGCCCCCCAGCCTTTACATCGATTACTGCTCAGAGCAGCGGTGTTTTGAGACATCATCCTTCTGGTGACAGCCTGGTATCATCCAGGCCACTCCTCCACCCCAATCTCCAACTCTCTTCTACTTCCACCTACAGATGTAAATATACACTGAAGAACTTGCAGTGCAGTGTTGATTAACTGTTGGGACTCAGTGAGTCTGCTCTATGCTGTGTCTGTCTGGCTGTGACAGGAATTTAGCATGGTTTCTAACAATCCATTGCCTAGTACACAACTACTAACATATAGGGCCGCAGTCTCTCCTGCTCATTTAAAGTATAACGAGAAAGGTAAGGAGAATCTCCTTGTCCCTATGGATAACATTAAGTAGGCATTGACCTCAAAACCCTAGCTCGGGTCCAGATCTGTTTGCGCCGTTTAGCTTACTCCCAGGGTTGTTCTTTGTGACATTGCCTGTAGGCGCGGGAAACACGGCACAAGCAGAACCCAGACC
Source organism: Esox niger (assembly GCA_016801105.1). NCBI lineage: Eukaryota > Metazoa > Chordata > Actinopteri > Esociformes > Esocidae > Esox > Esox niger. Next base: position 53,582 of record JACXGJ010001016.1, on the reverse strand, counting down.
CAGTTTGGATACCACTTCAGGCAGTGTCTGGAATGTCATGTGAATACAAGGGCCATGACACACAAAATGTTCTTCTGTTCCTCACTATTTCAATTAAAATATGAATCAAACACTTATAACGAGACTAATGGGTTGATGCTGTTTGAAGCACTGGTGTAGAGGAAGGGCTTTGGTAACGGCGCTCCTCATTGTCTATGGATTCCAAATTGACCCCTATGAGCTAGACATCCCATGTTGACCTGAAAAGGCCAGAGGTTCATGCACTTCTTTCACTTTGCCAACATGTAGACAGGATGGATTTTTACCATATTGGAGAGGTTTTATTCAGTTGTGGCAGATCTACCGAAGTGTGTACGTTGTACTTCAGTGGATGGGAGAAGATCCATTTAGAATTGAACGTGCGTGTATAAAAACGTGGGTGCTTTGTTTTAAAAAATCAAAACAAGAAGTGCCTACTCCCAGTTTTCTTTTCTGTGTTTGTTGTCTTGGATTTGCTTTGGAGTGTGTTCAAGAGGCAGAAGTCAAAGTAAAGGATCTCCCTGGACCTCAACAATGGCTTGTAACCATTAACTCACTGCACACTGTTGTTATTGCTGCTCTATGTACCAATTGTTTGTTTTTGTCAACTGCACTGTATGTTTCTTGCCTAATTTTATCAAAATCATTTGTTGATTTTACTAACTAGAGTGTCTATGTCATAGTCCGGGAATTAATCTAAGGACCCTAGTTGATGTGACGAGCCCTACTTGATTTTAAAACAAATCGTTTCATGGGCTGTCATTGTGACATTTAATTGACAAATCCATGAGTAATTCGTGAACTCTTTATGATCACAGGTTAGTTCAGTGTCATGTGTAGTGATAATGAATTTCACAGATCATGGGGAAAAACTCCAGCACCCATTCAGCACCTCTGTAAAGTGTTCAATAAAGCTGTGCTATTGCACCGTGTGTGTGTGGTGGATATGAACTCAGGGAATGTCTCAATGGATTAGTCTGATGGCGCCGTGTGTATTCTGTCGGGGGTCATGGGTAATGTAGTTTTTCCATTTTGCTAGGAACATTTAAAATCAGGGGGGTCTGCTAAAAGTTAACGATCCCCAGGTTTCTGTCACACAAAAACAACACAGTTCTAAAGATGATCCAGGGATACCCATCTCTGTATTTGCACAGAAGAGTGAATATGATACAAAATGAATATTAAAAATGTGAAGATTTATGACTTTGGCGTACAACACAGTAACACTTGACAACCTCCACTTTTATTTGTTCACAGATATTCTGCAGTTGGACTCACACTAGAAAACAAATGTGGGACATCCGTGTGACTCATTGCAAATCAAACCCGTGTTAAAAATTCTATTTCTAATTTTATTATTTACAAAAAGGAAACAAATAAGAAGACTTAAAAAAATAAATGTCATCATGATTATTTTTCTCATAAAAAACAGCTCCCTGTTGGTTTGCATTGACCGATAATATCAATATAAAAAAAGCTCATGAGAATCTGGTATGTGACCACAGTTCCCACTCATTTACTCACTGTCATCGTCCATCGCAGTGTAGATGACCTGGTTCCTACGTTTGATCCTGGGGGTGCTGCCTGTATTTCTGAGGTCCCCCGTCTCTCCACTGGTGCGCTTGGGGATCCGTACCTGGTGCTCCTCTCCCTCTCCCTCTCCCTCTCCCGGGGGTGAGGAGAACGAAGGAGGAGGCAGGTTGAGGGACAGACGTGAGGGCCGATCAGGGTCTGATTTGGGCTCGGGCATGGTGAGTACTGTGCGGCTGGGGGGTTGCTCCGGGGGACTGCCTGAGTCCCGTCTCTCTCCGGCCTCCCCCGTCTCCCCCTCGGGCACCACTGCATCAGGGCTCTGTCCCTTCTCTATTTTATCCTCCCCCTCTTCGTCCTCCCACTCTTCCTCGATGGTGATCTCGTCGGGGTTGTAGGAGCTGGACAAGCCCGACGTGTCCGTGGGGTACTCGCTGGGCTCGTCTCCGCTCTGCACGTCGTCGTCCTCTACCTCCGGGGCTCCTGTTCCCATCTGACCCCCGTGGCCGCCCTGTCCGACCTGGGCGTAGATGTCCGTGAGGCCCAGGGTGGCGCAGAGCTCCGTGGTCTGGGGGTTTGTGCTGTAGCTGGGGGGGGCGTGGGGCTGGGGCCGGGCCGGGTCGTAGGCCGGCACAGTCAGGCTGAAGTTGTCCGGGACGGAGAGTTCCCCACCCAGGTCGCCGACAGCCTCCAACATGGCAGCCTCGGACGCACTGAAGTCCCACCTGGACAACACAAAAGAATATTACGACAAGAACAAGCACGTGGGTGTGTGTTTGAGACGGCTGGGTGTGTAGTGCATGTTGGTGTGAGAGAGAGAGACAGATAGACCAACGGATGTATGGGGGTGCTTGTCCGACCTGGTGTGCAGACCGTTGTTCTGTGGGATGTTCCAGAAGTTAGGGCTGACAGTCTGCAGGCTGTCTGTAGCCTTCAGGATGGCCAGCCACTCTGGGTCGTATTCTAGACCCGATGACCCGGACCTGTCTTCCACCTCGACGATCTGAAAACGTAAAAAGACTTTGAAACGGGCAGAACACAACAAACAAGTTCACCATTATGTACGGTTTCCGTTTCATCTGGATCGTAGCTACTTGCCGTCCGTTCCCAGTGTCATCCGTTCCTCCGTATCTCTCACCTGTAGGAAGTCCCTGTAGGGGAGGCACTTGTCCAGTGAGAGGAATTTGGTAGTGCGAGGGGCGGAATCTCCTTTGGACTGAAGGGGGGGTGGAAAGAGCAGTGACAATCACATGATCTGGCAGGACCACAATGACAATGAAAGAAGACGCTGGCTCGAGAATATCGTCGGGAATGTCGCTGTCCATGCAGAATGACGATATGCCCCAATCACGGTGCTCAGAAAGGGTCACGTCCCTACACATGCAGTGGTCTCTCCGGTTAAGCTCACCGGGTGCTGCATGACGGCGGCAAACTTGACGTGGAGGTGCGCCGAGAACCAGTAGTTAGGCTGCAGGTGTGCCAGGAGCTCCGCGGCCGCCGGACTGCCCAGCGTGTTGGACTCCACCTCCTGCCTCAGGAACTTCTTCTTCCTCAGCAACTCCCCTGTGCTTCCGTAATGGTAGATCCCACGAGGCCAGTCGTGGGTCATGAAGACATCCACCGGCATCTGGATCTAGAGGCCAAACGGGAGGGGTTACAGTTTGACACGAGGTGATGAGGTAGAGCTTTCGTGTCCTGCCGTTGAAGACATTAATGTTCCGAGCGGTAGTCACCTGTTTGAGTTTGAAGACGTCGATGCTCCTGATGTGATAAACACTGCGTAGAGTTTCTGGGTTGTACGGAGGGAACTCATAATGGCCTGTGAAAAGGGACATTGGTTCAGTGGATGAGAACGCCGCAATACGCTTGGGATGACAGAAGGACGAACTCTAGAGCTTTTAGGCCTCACCTTTCCTGTAATCATGCCCTTTGAAGATTCCTGACAAGCCGCCGATCCGTACGCCTTTGTAGCGCACAACACCAGCATAACCTGATGGAAGACCAGACACTATATATCAGAGAGTTGGATGGTTATATGCTTCTTTCAGTAATGTTATGTTATGGTGTACTGATAACATGTTTCTCCAAAATGTTTTTCCCCAAAATGTTCTTGTATGTTACATTTGTTCATTGAGTGACATAACCCTACGTAACACCGTTTTTGTTCCTTGGTAGAAAGTATTAATTGGTAATTGCGAATGTCTAGAAAATATTTAAAAATTCAGTTATTCCCCACATACTTGGCATTTGAGGCATAAGCAATTAGGAAATAACACTTACTAACCGGGAACAAAAATAAGTGCTACACAGTGTAGTTGATGTTAGAAGCAACTGTGTAATGTTAATTACGCTGGTGCACTTTGTGATGGACACAATAAAAGGCCAATGAAGGAGCTTGCAATTAGCATGAGATTTTGCACGTTCATTTTTCTAACATAAGTTGCTTCCAACGTACTTTTAGAGAATTCTTTTCAAAAATGTTTTGAAAGCTCATCCGTGCGCTCACGCTGGAATGTAACTCAGTAAAATATTTGAGCAAGTTCCATGACGCTTTTACATTTGCCATGCAGTTTCCACCAGCAATGTAGCATTGGTTTTGGATGTTTAGATCCTAACCTAGAAAATTAAAGAGTGGACTTGATCCCAGATTAGTACTACTGCGCTGAAGAGAAATACAGACCCGGAACGTACTAATGTCTTACCCATGTAGTAGATATTGGGAGCAACCCAGCCGCCATACGGTAGCTCCTGAAGATGATTGGATGCCTCGTGATTACCTCCGATGAAGATGGTGAGGACTGGAGCCTTCTTCTCTCCGGAGTAGTACCTTCAAGAACCAACATACAATCATAAGCAATTGAACTGATAGTAGACTAAAAGAACTGTAACTTGTAGTAACAACTATGTTGTTGTTTGGTTTATTTTGTGTACTTATGTGTACTGTATATTACGGTCGGTGAATCTTGTTGTGTGTCCTTTCTGTAAGTCTTTTATGAGTAAGCACATCCTGAGTCTGTATAATCAAAAGTGCAATATATCCTGTGCTTTATGTTCTCGCTACGCATGAGCTGTAAAGAATAACAGCATTTATTTCTAAGCTGTAGCTGCAAATCCATAAAAGAAGAACAGTTTTCGTGTGTTGCATGGTGAGTTTTAAAGGAATGTGAGGGAGGATGGTGGAGGGAATTTTTGCTGAGAGAGCATCATGCCAGACATGACACCATGCTGTATCAGTACTTGTGATCCAGAGGCAGGAGTTTAGACCACTGGAACTGCATCCAGTGCACCTGCTGCTGCAGTGAGAGTTTGAGACCGACCGAGAGCTATTTAATCCAAAGCTCTCTCTCCTCTACTTCCCTTTCCTGTCCAGTAATAACTTAAATGATATCTTCACAACTGCTTGGCTGCCAATAAACATGCCTGTGGTCTATCACACAATTTCATAGATAGCACAAATCCTCCACGTTGACAATATGCAAGCTAGTTTTGCCTTAACTGGTCCGTTTGCATCCTTGGCCAATGTTTGTAATGGCGGTAGTCAGTTTTGTTTCTTGATGTCACTGAAATCGACCAACTGTATTGCCTTAGTCATGGTTTCATAGTAAATCAGACATGTAATCTAAACATCCAGCAGGCCCGGAAACTACAGATGAAGAGGCAGCTCCTACCATGAAAGTCTATGCACAATGGCTTTATTAGTATTGGTTAAGATCCAGAATCTCCTGCTTTTGTTCTATGTGACCTGAAGTAGTACTGACATGGCTGGATTCCACCCACATGGCTGCTTTCCTATGGGATCTAAAGCCATAGAGATCAACAGACATCTCTCAGGCTACAGTAAGATTTTTTCCAGGATAGCATGAAATTGAAAAAATACGACAGAGGAAACACTTCACATGTGAAAGCAATGAACTAACTTGTAGAAGGTCTGCATCTGCCTGTACTTTTGTGGCACAGCCATGCATTTCATGTCTCCCTCGTTCCTCACAGCCTGGAAGTCTCCACAACACAGCAGCAGGTCAACCTTCACTCCCTCCTTCTGCTCCAGGTAGCCAATCGTCTCGTAGATCTTATCCAGCTCACCATGGCAACACCCTTCCACAGCTATCTTCATGGCTGATGATTGGCTGTAGACTCCCCTAACTTAGGGTCTTGCTTTTGTATGCTGAGCTGAAGATAACATGTATAGAATATAGAAAATTAACCAATTTAACATATTAGCTTCATTATTTCAGCGGCTCCGTAAAGACAGCTTGTCAAATGATCCTCTTATCACACGTTTACCTACAGTAAAGGGGTTATATACTTGTCCTGGCCATTGATGTTGAATTATAAATTAACGTGCCTCCTGGCTAAATCTCCTAATTATGGTCTATGCAATCACTTTCAAAATCAATTTAACTTGTTCAATTGTTTCTCTCATGTTGCATTTTGAAGTTAAGATGCACAGTTATTAAACTAGCTACCATTATTATGATGTTTAGTTCTATTTACCTCAACCAAAATGTAAGACTCCAACGTTTTCCCACCTCAGCGTAGTTTGACCAGAGCGCATGCGCACAAACATTTACAAATGTAAATCGGTGAGTCGATTCGCTGATAGCGCTTTCCACAATCCACATTATTTACTAGAAATAGTTACATATCTAAACATTATCCCATGATGGAATGCTTCTTAATACAACTAAATTGCACTATGTTCACAAAAATATGTTTTATTGTCGTAAAAATTATAATAATACTTTTGTCGAATCGGTCAGGCACCACTTGGAAATATGCGTTAATAGAGCTAAATGTACTTGATTCACAAATTGACATTCGTTCGACTATAAGGTTTAAACACATTTAAAGTTGAAACTGAAACAATATTTCCGCCTAAGACAGACAACAGATACGTAGATTAATTCAACCGAACCCATGTAATACTCTACTTTTTAAGTGTTGCGTGATTAAGCTAGCTATATTCAATATTTGTTTCAATCTGAGCAGCTGGTGTGGAGGGCGGTGTGTTTGGAAAGTGCTGCTCCGATTGGGGCGCTCAACAGGGGGAAGAGAGATGGCGTGCTTGTTGGAGGCCCCTCTCCGCATCAGCGTGTTATCTGTGAGTGCCCATCGTACACATGTTATAAATTCTTAGGTTTTGTTTTGCATCCTTAATAAAATTGTAAAGTGACCCACCAATACTAGCAATGTGGTTTGGGGACATGCACTGAAGTTGCTGCTAGCTATCAGAAGCATAGACTTGCAGCATAGTTAGCTGGCTAACAAGTGCGCTCTACCGACTGTCACACGGAATGAGTATGTTGGTTATCTCGATAGCAGGTGGTAACACATTTCGGGTAATCCGTTTACAATTAACAGCCACACAGTTACTGTATTCCAGTGCAATGGTGATGATTAAAACCAAGTCATTTATTACTAGTAAGCTAACTGGACAACCGCTAACTGGCTAGCTAGTTCGCCTGTTGGCTAGCTGGATTTCCATAACCTTAGGTAGTCTAGCTAGAATGCTAACATGCTAAGTTATTTAGCCATCATCTGGCTACATTTGACTACTTTTCCTTAAGGGGGAATTAGTTGGCAGTTTGTGATCGAGAACCGACTTTGGACCTTTTAAAACCATTAAGTTTTAACATGTGGCTTATTACGGTTCAACACGTTATTTAACACACGGCTAACTATATGGTTTATAAAGCTAACTCGTTAGCAAAATAGCTTGAGTTTTTAGAAGTTAACATGCTGGAAACGCCCCCATATGTCAGTGTCGAGTGTGACCGACTTAAGAACATGTTTTATTTTGCTGCCTGCTGGTCTGTTCTTATTTTCCTGAATCTGAAAGAAATGTGTAATTTAAGCTTTCATGTTTGATTTTGTATAAACACTAAGTCTGTGATAATGACAATGTTGTACCCATAATTGCCTCACCCTGTTTCTGCATTCACTAAAATGGATTTACAAATCATCCCTGTTCCTCGCACATCCGTGACCTATTTTACATTGAGTAGTGGGGAAAGTTCTGGTTAGTCCTTCAATGATAAACAAAGTGATCAAGTGTCGTACGGCTGTCTCGTACCGTTGCTGATTTTACAGTTTGACGAGTTATCTACTGCCTGTTGACCAGTCTTATTTCTGGAGGCGATTTCTTCTGGCGGTGTTTACGTCGGCGGACTGTGTGCATGTTGGTTTCAGAAGTGGGATGATGAGGAAGGTCAGTGCTGAATCATTATTGTCGTCTTTCCACCATGCAGGAGGTCACAGCCACCAGTCGCCATTATGTTGACAGGCTTTTTGACCCCGACCCACAGAAAGTGCTGCAGGGAGTCATGTAAGTACTTAATCACATTGCCTTGTTTTGTTTTTTCGCTTATGCTCAGGAAACACTTAACTGTTAGTCCTGCCTGTTCTTATTTGGTTGCATCTCAAATGGCACCCTATCCTCAATTTAGTGCACTGCATTTGATCAGAATCTTATCAATAGCTTGCTGTTTGGGACACATCCTCTGTCTGTCCCTATGTCAGTTTGGTATCTGTATGCTTGGGAGCAGGATGCTCATGGTGCTCTGGAAGGAGATGTCGAATAAATATGTTTCACTGTAATGCGGGTGCGTGCGTGCGTGTTTGTGTGTGTGTTTTAGGTCTAACTACACTCATGGGGACCAAATGTCCCAACGAGTATAGTAAAACCACAAGAAATAGGACTCATGAGGACCTTTTGCCGGTCCCCATGAGCTAAAAGTCAATTTCTGGCTCAGGGTTTAGGTTTAGGGTCAAACTTACAATTTATTTTAGAGTTAGAATTGGGGTTTCTTTAAGGTCCAGGCATTATTGGTTAAGTTTAGGGTTAAGGTTAGGCATTACACCTAGGTAAAGTTTAGGCAGACATGTTACTTTTTTTAGGTTAAGTTTAGGGTAAGGGTTAGAGTTAGGTTAAGGTTAAGGTTAGGGTTAGGGTTAGGTTTAGGGTTAAGATTAGAGCAAGGGTGCATGCAATTTCTATTTTCTGGTCCCCATGAGGTTAGCTGTACAAACGTGCGTGCGAGCGCGAGCGTTATTTTATTCTTTGTTTTCATTTCTTAGTAAAATAAGTGAAGTGATTTTTAGCCAGGCTTCACTTTGACAAGAAGCTTTACCAGATTTAGGGTTGAAATTTAGGGTTTGGGCATGAATGCTCATTTATTGAGGTTAGGCTAAGGTATTTTTTAGGGTACTGAATTGCCAGTCGTTTCTTTGGTACTACAACGTGTGTGTGATTGGTGATCATTCAGCACTGTAAATGTTGTGTGGTAGGGCTCGCAACTGAGACAAACCTCCCCGTAGAGCATTATCCAAATACTTAAGTAGCAATAAGATATTGTGAATCTATTGTGAATAGAAGTCCTAAACATTGCTCACCGCATGTTGGCTGCTCTGCCAGAATGTGTGATGGAGTGGTTAACTGGCTAGTGTGACTCTGCAAAAGTCTCTGTCTCTTGGATTCAACCATCTTTTAATCTTTATTTTTAACTCCGAGGCCGGCTCTGGTTACGGTTTTAGACTACTGGCTGCATTGCTACCTGACTGGTGTAGCTGTATTTTTCCACTTGCCTCCAACGGTTATTGGCTGTTTGATTCCATCTAGCTAGGGGTAATATTTAGAGGCCTAGTTATTTTAAAAAGGTTGACCCAGTTTTACTCTCTTTACCAGTTTCTTTATATTCAATTGTGTTCATGGCCTTATCTCATCATGAGTACTCCCAGCAGATTGGTGTGAAGTAAAATTGACGTAATTGATGAATTGTGTAATTCAAGGAGCTTTTCAGCCAATGTCAACAACTAACACAGTGAAGGCTTGAACCTAGACTGGTGTTGCCTCTGTGCTAGGAAAGAGAGCCATAGACCACTGTGTGACCTTGGAGGCTATACTAACGCTACTGTATTTGTAGCATGACTTCAGATCAGTAGGGTATTGGCCGTTGGCCAACCACTGTTGAATTCTGTAGTATAACTCATAATATAAAAAATACGCTAACAATATTGGCTTCTAATTGGTGTATGATTATCAGCATTCCAAGCTTCAGTTGAACCTGTGGGTGTCAGACCTAGTCTGGAGAGTGTGTTGATTTGGGGTAGATGATAGGATTCATCCCGTGGGTGAACTCTGTCTAGGTTTTGGCTTTAGTGAGCTCCACATTAGTCTGACTGTGTGGCCGTCTGTTTCCCAGTGATATGAAGAATGCTGTCATCGGGAACAACAAACAGAAAGCTAACCTTATTGTACTGGGAGCTGTGCCCAGGTATGTCTCTTCCTCTCTCTCTCTCTCAAATTGCACTTTTCTTCTCCAGCCCACACCCCCAATCAGTCTCCTCTCTCTCCCCCATAGGTTACTGTACCTGCTCCAGCAGGGTTCGTCCAGCTCAGAGCTGAGGACAGAATGTGCGGTTGTGTTAGGCAGTCTGGCCATGGGAACAGAGAACAACATCAAGTCCCTGGTGGACTGTCACATCATCCCTGCCCTTCTCCAAGGTGTGTGCACGCTCGCGCGTGCGCGTCACAGACTGGGGAAGTGTCAGTGGCTCATTCTCACCTCTGTCTCTCCAGGTCTCCTGTGTCCAGACCTGATCTTCATTGAGGCTTGCCTACGCTGCCTCAGAACAGTCTTCATCAGTCCCGTCACCCCAGTACAGCTGCTCTACACGGTAAGTCTATTCCCCTCCCACTGGCTGTCATTCTATCTGATAAGGACAACTCACCCAAGGCTCCCCTGCATTGTAGCCCTGAGCTACCTCTTCCCATTCGCCAATCATGGTCTAGATCGTCAGTTCACATGTTAAAGTGTTCTAGGTCAGGTGTAGATGCTGACAAATACGTGTGAAGCCTGGGCTTCCCCGAGGAGAGGATTGCGTATGGCTGGCTGCACTCCCACTGTCTGACACTACCCACCGTCCGTTTGGGTGTCAGGTTTTCTGCGTGCCGTTCTCACTCGTCGTGTGTGTGTTATTCCTGTCAGGACCCCACTGTGATCCCCCACCTCATGTCCCTGTTGAGTCGGTCCCAGCGGACGCAGGAATACATCACACAGATCTTCTCCCACTGCTGCAAGGTCTGTAAAGCTGCCCAGTCCTAATTCTCTCCAGCATGACATGACTTTATGTGACATTACTTTGTTTTCATCTGTAAATGCCTGCTAAAGTGAGTTTTTTTTTAATTGTAGTTTCTGTTTATGCTATGTATTTTGGAATAATTTTCTCACACCAGCTATGTCGCCAGTTCCTAAAATGGTCAGCAGATGGCGCAGGAATCCAAGTAGTTATTTTCTTTTTAGGATCTTGTTATCTTTTTAAGGTGTGTGTGTGTGTGTGTGTGTGCGTGTGTGTGTGTGTGCGTGTGTGTGTGTGTGCGTGTGTGTGTGTGTGCGTGTGTGTGTGTGTGTGTGTGTGCGCGCGCACTCTGTAGACTCCAGAACACCAGACGGTTCTGTTCAACCATGGGGCTATCCAGAACATCGCTCCCCTGCTCATCTCTCCCTCCTATAAGGTATTTGAAAGAGCTACTATTATAACTGTTTCTCAGACCAAGGATGCCTTTTGTATTATAGTTTCGATACTTGGTCCCAATCATAAAGTACATTGATCAGCCAAGTCAGTTCCTGTTGAAAAAGTCAAGGGCCCTTAAAAAAGGAGGATTCTTGAAAGGAAGTCTTTGAGATGTGTGTTTGGGATGCTTGTTTGACCACTACAGTGCTTAGACAGATGAACATAGACCAGGCTGGGCTGCAGCCCCCTTGTGATGGGAGTCAGACCGAGAGGTCAGGAGTAGTGGAGCGTTCCACTCTGGTAGGGTTGCTTGCACAGAACCAGGAGTTATAGGGTGTCAGTTTCATCTGCTGATGCTGAGAGCTGGAAGCCAGTGGAGGGAAGGATCTGGGTGACGTTCCGGTGTCTAACTCTGTCCCCCGTTCACTACCTGTTACCTTTTTGCTCTCCCATCCCATATAGGTACGGATGCAGGCATTAAAATGCTTCTCAGTTTTGGCCTATGAGAACACTCAGGTCTCCATGACACTGGTTAATGGTAAGAGGGTCTCTATTTCTCACTTGTACACACATTTCTATGTGCACCTACATTTATTTCTTGCCTTCCCTGGGACAACTTCCAGGTCATATTTAATTTTTTTAACCCTGTCACTGGTCTATTGTACGGTGTGACCATGTCAACATGGCAGTAGACCGGTTGTCAGGTGCTGCCATACTGTAAGGAAGCTAGTGTAACCATGAGAACCTCTGTTCTGTTGTTAGTGCTGGTGGACGGGGAGCTGCTCGCTCAGGTATTTGTCCGAATGATGCAACGCGATCAGCCCGTTGAAATGCAGCTGACGGCCGCCAAGTGGTGAGTGTTTCCTTCATTCTACCTGTCGGAAGGCGTGCTTCCACTGAGCGCCTGCAGAAGTATTTACTGTGGCGTGGGCTAATGCAGGCATAATGGTTTCATTTTGTGAATACGCCCCCCCCCCCCCCCCACCTGTCCCCCAGTCTGACGTACATGTGTCGAGCCGGAGCCGTCCGAACCGATGACGGCTGCATTGTCTTAAAGGTGAGCCTGCCTCTTTGTCCCGGTGGTTTGATTCAACACCTGGTTCTCACCATGCCGCAGTTGTCAGAGCGTTGGTTGCGTGTGTGTGTTTTTGCTGCATGCCAGACCCTGCCATGCCTGGTGAGAATGTGCAGCAAGGAGCGGTTGTTGGAGGAGCGTGTGGAGGGGGCCGAGACCCTGGCCTACCTCATGGAGCCCGACGTGGAGCTGCAGAGGATCGCCAGCGTCACGGACCATCTGGTGGCCATGCTGGCCGACTACTTCAAGTACCCGAGCTCGGTCAGCGCCATCACCGACATCAAGCGGGTGAGACGCTGACCCCCCCTCACAGAAAGACCCCGCAATGGAACAGTTCGCTTATATTTCCTTTGTCCGCAGTTGGATCATGACCTGAAACACGCCCACGAGCTGAGGCAGGCCGCGTTCAGACTGTACGCCTCGCTGGGCTCCAACGACGAAGACATCCGCAAGAAGGTACGCTGTGTGACCTGGCCGCGGTACGCCGTCCCTGAATGAGAGCATCTTATGATGTAGCGTGTGCCCTCCCTGGGTCTTTCCTCAGATCACCGAGACGGAGAACATGATGGACAGGATAGTCAGCGGCCTGTCAGAGTCCAGCATCAAGGTGCGGCTGGCGGCTGTCAGGTAAAGACGACGCCTCCCTCCGATCGGCGCCGAGAGGCTTCCTGTTAAACGGTAGAGGCGTTGTGTGTGCGTCAGCCCTGTGTTCATACTGACTCTTCTGTCCAGGTGTCTTCACAGCCTCTCCCGGTCCGTCCAGCAGCTGAGGACTAGCTTCCACGACCACGCGGTATGGAAGCCCTTAATGAAGGTCGGTCCGCTCGGAGCTAGCCGTGCTTCTCTTCTGTCTGCTGCGTTTAAGCTGTGCGGGGTGGTGATGGGACTGTGTTGTGTTTTTTAGTTATTACAGAACGCTCCAGACGAGGTGTTGGTCATGGCCTCGTCGACACTATGCAACCTGCTGCTGGAGTTCTCCCCCAGTAAAGAGGTGAGGCGGCCGGCCACACCGCGCGGTCGCTGCTAGCTACTTGATCATCTGCATCCCAGTATTGGCTGCCCAGTTGTATACCTGTGATATATCTCGTCTCCCGTGTGACAGCCCATCCTGGAGTCGGGGGTGATCGAGTTACTATGCAGCCTGACCCAGAGTGACAGTCCAGCCCTGAGGGTTAATGGGATCTGGGCTTTAATGGTGAGTCAGTCCTTTACCCCTTTCTGAGCTCTGTGTCTGTGTCTAGATGACGTCCGTCTAACCTGTGTGTGTCTGTGGATCTAGAAGGCGTCCGTCTAATGTGTGTGTGTGTGTCTGTGGGTCTAGAACATGGCGTTCCAGGCAGACCAGAAGGTGAAGGGTGAAATTGTGAGAGCGTTAGGGACAGAGCAACTCTTTCGTCTGCTCTCTGATCCTGACACTAATGTTCTGATGAAGACCCTGGGGCTGCTACGGAACCTGCTCTCCACGAGACCTGTAAGACCGGCACGCACACAGACCGACCCTGCTGACTGAATACCTCCCAACACCTTGTGATCCTCTAAACTCTCCCTCTGTCAGCATATAGACCAGATCATGAGTTCCCATGGGAAGCAGATCCTTCAGGCCGTCACTCTGATCCTGGAAGGAGACCACAGCATTGAGGTCAAGGAGCAGGTATGTCCCCCTCAACACCTTGTAATCTACCAGAATGAATGCCATCATGTCACTGGCGTCGTCCACGCTCTGCCAGGAAGTAGGTGTATGGGGGCAAGGCTGTCTGAATCAAAGGGTCACTAACTGCTCTCTCTGTTTCAGACACTCTGCATTCTGGCCAACATCGCCGACGGCAACACAGCCAAGGAACTCATCATGACCAATGACGACATTCTGCAGAAAATCAAATATTACATGGTAGTCACTTCCTTAGCCACTATACCTAATTACCCATAATGCACCGGTCTAACCGAACCCTGCTGGCCAACTTTATATTCCTGTATCTATGAGTGTTTTGAGCCACACTACAGGTCATTTGACATTATACTTGTTATGGCAGTTGGCCTATTCTGAACAAGACATATTAAACACCTTACTAGAGTCATTTTAATCACAGCAAGGTCAGAATTGAAGTAAGCATATGCTGATTACAACACCTACTTTTCGGAGCAGTCTTTTGAATTCCGTCACCACCGTAATCACCATAATTGCTGTTCCAGCTGTGCATTTGTTTATCTGTGAATGCGCAAGTACCAGCAAAAATAGCCTTCCTGAACGGTGTGAGTCATTAGTATGCCTCTTTCGTTTTTGCATTCTAACAGATGTCCAATCTCTGAGGAAAATAATCTTCCCAAAAATAACGTTTTCCTAGTGATTTTCTGAATGCATTACAGTCCCTGTTCGTGGAAAATAGGATTAGCGTGGATGTCCTTATAAAGCATGTAATTTCTTTTGACTGAATGACATTTTCAACGGTATTACATTGTGAAAATGTTTCTTTAGAACCTGTTAACCTGATATCGCTTTGCATACACAATTGTCACGCCCCAAAGCGAATACTGAAGACGTTTCTTGCTGATTTCCTCTCAGGGTCACTCCAACGTGAAGCTCCAGCTGGCTGCCACCTTCTGCATCTCCAACCTCATCTGGAACGAGGAGGACGGTGAGGCCGACGCCATGACAGGTTGTCACATGCCGTGGGGGTGCTGGGTTAAGTGGTCGGAGCGGGTTAGCTAGGGCTCCCGCTAGTCAAGGACATAGGACATTTTGATAGTTAGTGAACTTAAGCTGCAGACGCGATAAATCGCGGTAAGTAGTATCTGTTGCACGAACTCATCGCCGCTACGGGCCCTGGTTTGAAACTACGAACCGATTTGACGTTCTTCCTGCTAACATTCCCTCGTTTGCCTCTGCTCAGGCTCCCAAGAACGCCAGGACAAGTTGAGGGAGTTGGGCTTTGTAGATATCCTGCACAAACTCACCCAGGCTTCGGATCCTAACCTCTGTGACAGGTGAGACATGCTAACGCGCGCCCACTTTCAATCTCTCACGACCCCCCGTCAATCTCTAAGACATACGGACGCTTATGCAAATGGTGTTGCCGGATAGTGAACGGGCTGTCTCTCTCAGGGCGAAGACAGCGATGCAGCAGTATTTGGCGTGACCACACGGCAGCGGCGTTGATGTTGTTGCTAACAACACAACTACCCGTTGACAGCCAGGAGCACATCTGCCTGCCGCCATCCTTTTCTTCTCCTTTAGTTTAACCTTCACCATTTCCTTTTGTTGCACAAAGACACCTTTTGAAGCGGCGGGCCCAAACCCGGCCCGGAGACTCTGAGAGGTTGGACGGGAAACGGGCACTTGCTGCACACCAGTGGTTATCGGAGGCTGAGTTAGGATCCATTCGTTTCCAATGCGAAGGTGGGCGAAGATTTAGGTTTTGTTTCTGGGATTTGATGTGAATGACGAGGATTATCAGCAGCCGCCTTGTGGACAAGAGGCCTTGGTGCTTTTGGACTCCCTACTGAGTAGACTGAACAGAGACTTCATGGAGCACAAAGGACAAAGAGCTCGCCAAGACGGGCAGGGTTGTGGGAGCATCGCTATCTTTGGTTTTATTTGTCTAATTATGAATTATTGGTATTACGATTATTGTTATTTTTAAGATGGCGTTTGTCATAAGAGGATGCATTTGGCAAAAGACTGGTAATTTAGACGTTTTTGGTGTTTTTTCTTTTTTTGTGGCTACATACCTCGTAAATATATATAAATATATACATATAAATATATTTTTGGGATTTTTCCCTATCCTCAGTTTTTTTTTTCTCTTTCTGATCCCTGGTCTATAGTTCAGTGTGGTTTGTTATGATGTCAACAGAAGATCTATGATGGGATTCTGTAGTCATTTTGAAGAATGCTTAAAGACGGACTGGAAATACGGGGCGATTTCACAGACCCAAATTGAGTTTTGACCTGGACTTAAAAGCACTTTCAATGGAGACATTTCATTGAGCAAAACATAAGTCCAGGACCCGGTCTGATCTGGGTTAGGAAACGGTCAGGGTCATACTTCCAGTTCTTGACCCTGACAGTCTGGTTTGTTAACCTTCCAGTAGGCATTACAATGGATCCTCGACATAGGATAAAATGCAAAGTGTTATTAAGCCATTTGATTTGTAACACCAGAATTTTCTAGACTTTTTCCCTGAAATTTCCAACCTTATTGAGGCTCTGATATAATAATGTTGCCACTGAAATATATGCAGACCTGAAAGATGGATTTCATCAGTTAGTACTGTTTTTTGTTGGGCAAGGTGTTGAGGTGTGATGATACAGTCCAGGTGTTGATCATGTGGGGAGCCTGAAAAGATGTTGCATATGTGGTCCCACGTGGTTTGAATCAACTTGGAATTGGAAGACAGCATGTCGTTGAACATAACACCATTCATCGCAGACTATAATTCAGGTACCAAGCATCACAGAAGCCTGGCTCGTATAAAAAAAAACACTTTGTTTATTCTTGTATTTCTGGTAAAGTTGGTAACAGTTAATAAAATACATCTGAAGCCTGGCCAAGTGTCTGGCATCACACATTCACCCACCTCTGCCTCCCCTGGTTCAGAAGCGGACGCATTCTCCATGCAGTTAGCTGTGACATGCATTTAACACCCCCCGCCCCTATTTTTTTTCCCACCCATGGCTTGGCTCTGCCTCTCGCTCACCCCCACACATCCTCGCCCTAAACCTGTTACAGAAAATAGAAACTAGTGTCTTGATGCCAGCTGTCTTTTAGAAAAAGTCCCCCCCCCCCCAAACAGAAACAATCTTAGTGTACCGTTCTAGCACACCGGTTGTCAGACGATGCTAGTAGGACTAGACGATGCTAATGGAACTAGTGTTCTGCCCACTAGCCGTGCGTGAGCCGTGCCTGAGCGTTCAGCCTCTGTAAGGTAAGTCTGTCACCCAGAGTTGATGCTTAAGTCACGGGTTGCACGTTACGCTGGGGCACGTGTCTGTTATGTGTCGGTGCACGCTGGCTTTGACGTGAAGCCTTTCAACCGAAGCCGAGATGTCTGCTTGAACTGCGACAGACGGAAATGTTTCTACAGGATATTGCCTGAATATACCGTCGAGTTTATAAACAAATAAATACATAAAAAATAAATAGCTTACTATTCAAAATAAAAGTGCAATGTTTTATAATTGAGTTGTCAATGGCTTGTAAATCACAAAGGAATCCCCAGCTTCAGATGGATATGTGCTATATGATATGTGTATAACTAGTGTGGTGGAAGGAGAAGGCACGAATGGCTGGATGGCTAACGTTTGGTTTGATGGGGGACATCTACTGTACAATCTTGCAGTCTACTTTTCCCCCATAGACCTACTGGATAATTCCCCTAATCCAAGGCTGTCTTTGGCACGCCGACTCCCTCATCTCCCTCGTCATATCCACTGTAATATTGTCTTCGTGTTCAGGTGGGTTCCATGCCTTTTGTAAGCTCTCTGATTGTCTTTTGTTGTATATGACCAGTTGGAGGGAAACCACGGTGTATAGACCCCACTGTGAAGGCCAAGGTCATCCTCTTCAGGGTGTCAGGAGACCACAGTGTAAATGTGTGTGTGTGTGTGGGTGTGAACTTTGTGGAGATCATCTAAAGGGGGGCATCCAAATGTTACAAATCACCCCCATCCCTGTGTAACGAGTAGCACAGAAACACGTCTTAATGGATTCAAAGCAAAACTCATAAGGATGTTATGTTGAAGTAAATGCCGTGGGGCTGTCCAAGCAATATACAGTGTGATGCTGATCCACACAGAGTCTGGAGGACAGAAGGTTACATTCCCTATGTCATGATGGTGTGGGTGGTTGGGAACAGAGCCACATGCTCTCTGTGGTGGCAGGGAAAATATGGAGAGATGTACATTTATTACACTTATGAGGTGAAGTCCACAGACCGAGGGGCGTGTGTGGCTTTAACAAGAGAGCACCTGATCAGAATACCGTTAGATTTGGTGTCGTGCTACTGTCTTTATTCTTCAGCAACGCATTTAATTTCGGCCTGGAGTTCCTACGGTCAGGTGACCATCTCACGGTTTGTCGGTTTCATTTGTCTTCATCTCCCTCTTCTCTGATCCTCTGGCGTGTGATTGGCCACTGTCACAGAGCAGGCCCTTCTTCGTCTATATAGCTGATGTGTTCCAGCGTAGGGGAGCATCCGTCACCTCCCCACTCCTGCATCTCCAGATGGCCTGCCTCCAGACCGGCGTCACCCTGCGTCTCCCCTCCCAGAGAGTCCGGGGAGAACGGGCCAAAGGGGAGGGACGAGGTGTGTGGACGGGACCGGGGAGACGTGAGGGGTGTGGACAAGAATGAGGACGGGCTAACTACCTTCATCCTACGGTCTCTGGGCGAGGAGCTGAGTGATGGGGGAGCGGAGCATTGGGAGGGGAACGGTGGGAGCAGACTCCTGCTCTGACTGTTGGGTCTGGAGGGATGTGGGCCCTGACACGGAGAGCTGAGGGACGGGGACGGGGCGCGAGAGGTCAAAGCGGGTTGCTCCTGGGCAGAGGGGAAGAACCCGTTGCTGGATGTCAGGGGTTTGGAGTGGTTTGAACCATTGGAGAGTTGGTGGGGCATATCTCGGTCTCCTATCCCCGGGGATGGGGGGTAGGAGGTGGGCAGGTCCTTGGAACGTGTCCCTCTGGATGGAGACTGGGTGTTGGCCTGGGACGGGGCTAGAGGTGAGATGGGTAGGAGGCAAGTTGCAAGGCTCCCGCTCTTCGTGTCGGCACTGTCGATGTCCAGTAGAGAGCAGGAATGTGTCCTCTTGGGGTGGGGTTTTGGGGAACAGGTCAGGACTGCTGGTGAGATGCGGGAGGGCGGTTGGCTGGCACCGCTGCAGGGTGGAGTCAGGATGGGCGGGACGGTCGTCGGGATTGGCTGAGGTGTCACGAGGAGGAGTGGTCGGAGCAGACGGGTCATTTCTTGTAGCTCCTGGCTAAGCTGAGAGACTTGCTGGGAGAGGCTGCTCATCTGTGGACGAGATGGGTACAAGAGTGTAACGTACACTGGGTTATGTTAAGATATCAAGCAAAGTGTGTTTTTCTGCTCTCGGTCGAAAACTGTGATGGTTGTTCACAAACTTGTGCCACTAACCTCATCGCTCAGCTTGGACACACTCTTTTTGATCTCTGATTGATCCAGAATCCCTACACAAACGGAGAAAGTTGATGAAGTTCGTTGTTACGGCACATGGGGAGAACAGCAGCAGATATGCCAAACAGATTATTACCTGGTCCCGAGGTCAGTGGATCACTGTGTGGCAAACTGGAGCTAAAATCAAACCTCTGGGACGAGTTTGCGGTCTCTGTTTCGATACCATCCACAAACCTAGAAACGGAGTGAGAGGGGAACAACTCAGAGGAGCGAAGTCGCGTTGCCTTCCCTGTCCCTCTTCACTCCTACGTCTCTATTGTACAACAGCCTCGCCTGATCTTTTCCTCCTGACTCCAGAGGTGTTTACTTCTGCACATTATCTGCCTCTCCACCGAACAAATGTTTCAGTTGGGCTGCTCAGGTAGGACTCACTGGCCTGCAGGCCACGCACAGACACGCACGCACAGACACGCACGCACAGACACGCACGCACAGACACGCACGCACAGACACGCACGCACAGACATACACAGTCGCACGCACGCACAGAGCTGCCAACTTGTATGGAGCGAAAGCCACAGTTCCCTCGCCAGGACACAATAACATTGGCCGCCAGTTGCCGTAGCAACCACACCGGCAACAAGATTAAAGAGTTCGTTGTGTTTCTGCAGTTCCTCCTACAGCCACTGCAAAACAGACATGAGAGTACACTCGGACAGGAACGTCATCGTCTCTTTGCCTTTAACTAGATCATTTCAATGGCGCACAGATTCTGGTGTGCCATTTGACCAGTAAGAAACCTGTTGCAAACCTTTGTGTCCCTGACTGTGTGAATTATTATTAACATTTTCTAAACGAACAGGAAGTCCAAGTCCTACCTGGGGCTTAGGTCTGACAGGGCACTGGTAAAGCTAACCACTGGTATCTGCAGGGTGGCAGGGCGGGTGTGTTCTGAGGGGGGGCGGAAGGGGCGTGGGGGCAGCAGGGGGGAGCGCAGGGGCGAGTTGAGTCCTCTCGTCAGGCGGAGAGGGGAGCGCGGGGAACGCATCGCCGAGATCTGATCCTCATCACCCTCCTCATCCTCCTTAATGGACGGAAGCTTCTTCACCAGGCCTCCGTTACTCTCCCAGTCCACCTGGAAGGAGAGGGGAGGGAGAGTGAGAGAGAAATTGGTATGCATTGATGTTGACCAAAGGGTCAATGTAACTAAGAGGGTTGGAGGTTTAAGCTATGAGAAATACAAGCCCTCTGGGGGGGCGCTGGGAGGGCCGTGGTGGTGCTCATCAGACTGCAGAACAGGACGACTGAGGATCCTGGAGGTGCAGTAACACCAGAGAACCAGGGGGAGGGAGACGTGTACCACACTGCTCATAGATGGTGACTGACCTCCCTCTCAATCTCCCTAGCTCTGTCTCTCTCGGTGCTGTCGGGCCCCGCTTTCACCCCAGTCTACTCAGGTCCCCTCCATCGCTCTCCGTATTTCCATTTGCTAAAACATGTCGTTATGTCCTTTTTGGTTTGTGGGACATATGTTTTGTCCAATATATGCATTTCTGCTTTTGGAGAATCCGCAGGGTTCCGGTTTGCTTTTTGTATTCCAATTTCTTAGTCCTCGTTAGGTCGACACTTTAGATCGCTAACCGTTCTCTGTGTGGTTTGTTCAGGGGGCTTATAACTTTCTCCAGATGCTCTTTGAACATCAAAGTTGGTGTCAGATACGTTGGTGTTGTCCTTTGTCTGTTTGTGCAATTTAAAGGATTCCCAATACGAAAGATGGAGATCCTCAGTGACTGGTTATTTGTTTTAGTTGGATTTATTACAAATGTTTTTCCCTCCAATCAGAATCAACCCCCCCCCCCCGGCTTCAGCTGCCCGTCGCGTCCCATGGAAACCACCCGTAACAAACGACATATCAATAATTCAACAATGTCCTTAGAGGGGCCGCAAATTACATCCATAAGCAGAGCAGCCAAACAAAGTGGGAATTAGCAGGCTATGAGATTACATGAGGAGGCGTAGTGTTGAAAGGACAAGCTAAATCCACTAGTCTTAGGCCACGGGGACCGTCTGCCACAACGCGTGACTCCAGAAAAGTACACCGCTCGGAGTGACTTCTCGGACAGAGGGGAGAACAGAGGGGAGGGATGGAAAACAGGTGAGGGATGGAGAAATAGATATAAAAGGGAGGGAGGAAGAGTGATACGTTTGATTTTCCCTCAGGTGCTGGGTGAAGCCTGGTGGCGCGGTACCACACCTGAACCTGATTCCCAATCGTATATCATATGGGTGTGAGATTTCTCCATGGCAACTAGGCCAGCCGACGCCCAATTTCTCTTTGACATCTTCTTTCCCCTTTCGTTTTATTTAGTGTGCCGTCGTTCTCCGCTCCCTTCTTCTTCCCTGTAATGCCCGACTTCCTTCATACTGACACTTATTTTTAGAACCATGTTCCAATTTTAGATCTGAGCACCAACGGGTTGCTTCACGATGTGTGTGTGCGTGTGTGTTCCGTTGCGTTCACATCCTGGATGGAACGTACGGGCGCCCTTTCCTGACTTATATGACCACAAGCGTACTGGAGTCCAAGCGAGCGTGTAAGTGTGTTCAGTCTGTATGTTTAAGAACATGTCCTCAACAGCCGCCTCATAAGAATGTCAGCCTACACGTAGTTACACATTTCCGCGTATTCTGCAGTGGGTGCGTGCGCCTGCGGTGTGCAGGTCTGGCTGGTGAACCTGGTACATTTTGTTCCCTCCAGCTCCTGGGTCATGAGCAGCAGTCAGTCAGAAGTAAGTGAATCAGCAGAGACAGTCGGCAGGGAACGCATTCATTGCTGTTATCACAAAAAGGTCTGTTTTCCTCCACACAAAACCACCTCCAACTCTGCTGTCTATGCGGGCAAAGTGTGCGCGTGGTTTTCCAGTAAACTATCAGCATTCACAACGCTCGTCTCTGCAGTGATGGTTTGTTGGGTAGACGAAGGGCGTTCCTGACGGCTGTTATGTTCCTGGCATGGCTTGGTGTTCTGTTCAGTTCCCTCTCTCCTCTCGGCTCTGTGAAGGGTTTTATGTATCTAACAAACTGTCAAAATCTGCAGATAACAAAATCCGAAAGAATTGCACAACCCTACCTGTATATATTTCATGAAATGATAGTTGAGACGGCAGCACGCGCCGAAATGTATGTACTCAATGTATGTACGCTTTCTCTTACACAGAAACTAAGACACCGGCACGTGAACAAACCCACCTTTGCCCATTGAAGCAGGTCGTGTTTGCCTCCGAGGCACTGAGCTAAGATTAGAAATGTGATCTAAAAATAGACCCGTTACTTCGAAGGGGGAGGTGGAATGACACGAGGGTGAGGGAGGACAGAAGAAGGGGAGAAAAAGAGCGCTGATCAGGCAGCAAAGTCCTTCTCCCCCTCTCCTCACTGCCTGAGCTATTTTTATCAGACGCGATCCAATCTTAGCCGGAGCTGCAGGGAACACAGCCTGACTGGGAGAACCCCCGCCTACTCTCATGCTATTCTTAGCTCAAGCACACACTCCAAACCACTGCACGTTGCTATTCCTGTCCCGTTGGGTTTAACTCTGCTGCTCAGAGTCGTGTGTGTGTGTGTGTGTGTGTGTGTGTGTTAAAGAGGGACAAAGGGTGAGGGTCAGTACTAATTATTTCTGTGGTTCAAGTGTCATCCAAAGGAGAATGTCTCTTCAAGCTAGAAATATTTTCTTGTCAGTTAATCTGACCACTCACACGGAAGGCCATGCACAGGCTTGGCAGTCATTAATAAATGTCTCCTTGTGCTTTACTGTGGTCCTCTTCTACTCACGTCAGCTCCGTGGCCCTCTCGGAGGTTGTATGTGAGGTCATGTTGTATCTCAGAGATGAACTTCTGGGCGTATTCTGGATACAGCCTCAGGACCTCCCTCAGGCCCTTTAGGCTGATGTACTGCAGGTCACAGTAGGTCAGGGCCTTCACGTTGGCGTTAGTCTTGATCACCTGCTCCTTGGTCAGGGAGTCACTGCCGATGAGATCCCCTTTCCCTGTGAGTAGGGGGAACACACATACGCACAAACACACACACACGCACATACACAAACACATAGACATACACAAATGCATAGACCTCCGTTAGTCTTTGAAATCATTATAGGTAGTCGGGGTGTTTGACTTGGCTTTTCCAATTACTCCCAACATCAAGGAGTCACGTTTTATGAGCCTAACATGAGAGTCAGTGGTAGTGCATGCGAGCGTGCGTGCGTGTGTATGTTTGATGGAAGGTGTCAAAAGTCCTGTTAAATAATTCAGGTATATTACCTACACAGTGTGGTGAGGATTATCAATACTAGGGGCCTAAGGTCATGGCGGCTTCACACGTTACTGGGTGCTGTTTTCTTCGTTTCACTAAATAAATGAAGGCAGTGCTCTCTAGAGCTCCTTCCTGAGAGATGAGAAAACTATCATGGGAAGGGAGGGATGGATGGAGGGAGGGAGGGAGGGAGGGAGGAAAAGAAAATGAGGGAGTGTCTATTAACCCTGTGATGACTGACTGTAAACCCTGTGGGCTTTTTAACGCTATTGTGTCCCTTAACCTAGTATGGTGTCTGTTAAACCTCTACCCCACTGTCTTTTCTCTAGCATTGTGCTTGAAGGAGGATGTGTATTAGGGTGTGCTGTTCATAACTGCTCCCTGCCTGGCTCTGTTTCTATCTGGATTAATAATCCAAGTGGTTCAATAATGGAATATTCATTAATTATTAATCACTGAGGTGCCATGTGGCTGGCTTGACTGACTGCCTGGCCTGACTGACTGACTGCCTGCCTGGCCTGACTGACTGCCTGCCTGGCCTGACTGACTGCCTGGTCTGACTGACTGACTGCCTGGCTTAACTGACTGACTGCCTGGCCTGACTGCCTGCCTGGCCTAACTGCCTCCTCATTGGGGTGTGTGCCATGTTATGAGATATGAGCCTGGTGCTTGGAGATAAATACCCATCTACGCACGCACACACACACACACAAACACGCTGCTTGGTACCACAGCTCTAGCCTTTCATTAAGGCAATACCACCTGGCCTTTTAAGACCCTGATATGGAAATATATGGCACGCACACACACCCTCTGTATCTTTGTCTGCCTTTCACTCTCTGTCTGTCTTTCTCTCCCCCCTCCCCACAGTAATCCTAGGAGTGAGACAACCAAATTATACACTGAAGTTGACCAACATATCTGGTTGTTTGGGAAACATATGGCAGAGATTTGAATACAGGAACTAAGTAGAGGGCAATATAGTTTCTATTCAACTGTTCTTATACATCTGTCAATGTATTTATATCTTTATTTTTATTGAATCTATCCATCTGAAATATACATTCATTTTGTCTATCAGCTCGTTAGGTCTATCCATCCATCAAGTGTATCAATCCAGTCACCAGCAGCTTAGTTTGGCCTCCAATATCCCCAATTCGTTCAACAAATTGGGCTATTGTGTAACCAATTCAATTAAAATAACACCATCATATTGGTGTTTCCACTGAGAAAATCATTATGCCCCAATTCTGTAGATATAGAAATAAGATATAGACTCACTTCTATATTGATGAGTTTGTATTCAGGAATAAATATTGCACTCAACGCATCAAATATGAAGATGGGTAATACTACTCAAGTTTCACAGAAAGAATGGACACTGATATCTGCATTCTTAAGATTTTTACCTAATGTCAAAACGAAGAATCTTGTTTGCAATAAAACCACCACTTGCAAATAATTGAAATGTTGTAAGTATGGTATCCTACCACAAAATGGTAGCTGTCCACACACAGAGCGATGAAGAAGACATTAAGCCTCAAAGGCTTCCGGTTTTTCTGTCGCATTATTAACCCAGAGGAATCACCAGACGCTAACAAATGCATCCCTAAAAGCATTCTGCGTTTGAGAAAATGATCTCCTTGAATATGTAAGGCTATAGGTCAGCTTCACAAAATCAGAGAGATGAAGGAACCTCACAAATGGTTTGAAGTTGTCTTTCACACATTTTTCAAAGCTAATTTCAAACATAAGGCATCACAAAACCCTGTGTTACCGGGATCCTTTTTGATTACTGAATTTTGAAATATAAAAGCAGCATTGTTTAGGCCATCCTTTTAGCCCAGTTAAACCGCAGGGTTTAGTAAAGAATATGGCATTACCTCACATACCCGTTCAGTTGAAGGCCTGGTTTTAACTAAATCGGGCATAAAGGAAAGCAAGGTGAAAGAATTGGAAGATGTGGCTGTTGTCCAATCTACGGATAGCATAATTGTATTTTTCAATCAGAAATGTCATACCTATTATTTCTTAAATATCAATATATACGACAAAATAACAGAAACACCTTGCAATTCATTAATATCAAGAACCAAATTAGGTGTAGGGCCTCCCTTTGCCCTCAGAACAGCTCCAATGCTACTTGGAATGGTGTCATATAAGTCCTGATCTTGGTGGACTGTGGGATCTAGATCAATTCTCCAAGGCCTCCTTCAGTTCTTTGAGGGATGAATAAGAAAATGACTTTCAGGTCTGCACTCCGGAACATCGCATTAAGGTTCACTGATGTTTATCAGGTGATTGTGGAGGCCATGGAAAGCATTTGACGTCATCCTGGGTTTCAGAATGGCAGGTTGGTGAAGTTCACAATGTACAGTTGCTGTTGCCATTAGCTCATAGGTGCTCATTCAATTCTGTGGTCATTTTTCAGGGCTGTGCCACTTTGTTGTCCATATGTCCCCGTTGGTCAGCTTTGACTTGTGACCACTTTTTTTTTTCCGATGCAAGTTGTCCATGTTCAGCATATGGTGTCCTGATTTTTTAAATGTTCCCCTTGGCACGTTAAATAATTTAAGTTATTATTTGGCCTCTTTGGAACTGTTGCCTCTAGTTTCTTTGCAAACTCAAATATCAAAGTGTTAATTTTCAGACTTCTTTTGTAGCTGACACACATGTGCTAATTGTCAATCAACCTAATGTGACTTCGGCAGCTGTGTTTGGTATTGTGCTTTAATTTTCCATGTGGTGTTTCTGTTTTATTGTTCAACCACATGTAGATTCCAACAAAGACCTCTTGCGGTTGGTGAAACCAATTGCTAAAATGAATTAGACCTTCTGAAATGACTTACCGCATTTTGCCCACTTTCGTTTTGGATAATTTTGCTTTGTTTGGATCTCGACCGTTTAATGTAGGAGTTTTTTGTGGGCCGAACGATAACAAGACTAAGGCAGACAGTGAAATCATACAGGATTCCGCAGAAATGATGGAATGGTGTTTTCTTCTTGATGTTCCAGTAGAAGTAGGCCAATAGGCCTCAAATGATAATCGGAAGATTAGAAACAACTCCGTCCATGCCTTCTTACTCTCTTATACATAGAAACACAATATCCCGCTACCACACAGCTCTGTGCCATGTGAATGAATCCCACTAGCCCTAAAGCAGAAGAGCTAACACATCTCTTTCCTGAATGCTGGAAAACTCAAGACAACTCCAATGCAAAACCATCCCTTTCGACTTTTTTGGAAAGGAAAGATAAGGGAAAGATAAGGGTTTCCATCCCTCCCCTCTGTGAATTCAGTTGTTGCACTGGTGAATCTGAGCATGTCATTTGAGACACCATCGGGTCTGCATGGTTTCTATTGAATGTTGGGGAGTCTAATGGATTTTGATAATCTTTTATAACTTCCACCATGTAATTCTGGTAGATGTAATTCTTATTTGGGTTTGAGTGGGCTTATCCACTTCTCCAGAATTAGTTTGGGTCCAGAATTAGTTTGGGACTCCTCAGTGTGCCTGTTGTAAGTGTACATTTATGATGTTTTTCAAAAGTAATTCTCAATTATTTGTTTCTTTTTGTAGTTTTCTCATTTTCGTCCTGATTATTTGACAGTGTGTACAAAACCAAATTCCCAGTGTTTTGTGGCAGTTTCAGTTGGCTTCTTTTGGTATTTGCCTTTAAGTATAGTCAAGTTATATACTGCTATATTGATACTGACACAGCCTCTGTATTTTGAGTGCATGTGGCATGCAGAAAGATTTTATTGGATTTGTTGGTTTCTGATTGCTTTCCAGTTTTCTTCTGTGCTGTTTTCGCCCCATCTCTGTCCCTCTGTCATTGTATTTCTGTTTATTTATCTTCAATACCTTTCTCTGGACCCACATGAATTCTTAAAGTTATATTCTGTGTGCATTGATGCAGTCGCAATCATAAAACCCTTTAAAAAATTGCCCCAGTGCTATCCAGTTACTATTGTAGGCTCAGATGTCTGCACACAAGAACTGAAAACTAGAAACCAGGCAAGCCTATTTCAGCCTGCCCACAATAGAAAGTGCCCTCATGAAATTCAAACCCGAGTCAACCATGTGGAAGTCTGTCGTTATCCACTACCCCACAGAGCTGTACATTTGACGGGGTCAGTATAGCCTTGTGTGTCTACTCTGAACACATCCTCTTTTGCCACTGGCCGGTTCAACAGCAAATTGGCCATTCGTGAATTATATTGATACAGTTAAAGTGACTAACGTTTCTTACGAAGTTTACCTCCACCGCAAATACCGTCTATGAACTGTATGGCTTTTGCCACTGACTGTTTTAACAGCGTATAAGCCATTAATAGGCGTTATCAGTATCTGCTAACTTATTGAAATAGTCAAGAATTGAGTAACTGCTAGCGAGTCTGCCAAAGCTATTTCATTTCATGACATAAGAAAGTTTTTTTTTCTTTCAAGGAATAGCAACATACTTTTTTCTTTAATTCGTGAATGACATTGATACAATAATTATCAATACAGATGACGATAAATAGCTTTTTCATCATGTGACAAGGCGAGAGAACCGTGGAATGTACCAGAAATGTGTATAACGTTCATTTATTGCAGCCCACAAATAACATGAATAAATGTCGTTGCTCTCAATAGATTCGAACGTCAAACTTCCACGTGAGAGGCACTGTCTTCAATCACTACGCCACGGCATTACATGGTTTAGTGGTCACTAGAGATCATTGAGCATTGTGTTAAACATTTCTTATAAAATGTACCTCCATCACATCGTCTACGAACCGTATTGCTTTTGCCACTAGCCGTTTTAACAGCTTGTAGCCAGTAACAGGCTTACTAGTATCTACTAACATCCTAGGAATAATCATAAGAATTTAGCAATTGCTAGCGAGACTGAAGATGAACTTTTCCATGCTATAAAATGTCGCAATATAATCATATACAGTTTTAGTTAAGGCTTACTGAAACGTAACTACTTTATGTTGTAGACCGCAAATGTGTTTGTCTATCCTGACCCAAAACGCATTCACGAATACTCCGGAAACAGTCGCAAAGTAACTGTAATCTGTTTTACATTGCAGGGCTGCTTCGCTAACCACTACGCTATTTAACAGTCAGTCAGTCGCTCTTCCTATCCGGCTCTGATTACGCGGTCCGGCAAAAAACACAAAATAAACAAGCATCTCGGCTCACAGCCTTCTTGTTGTTGAATTTGTGCATATAATTGCCTGTGTTACAAACCAGTGACACACAACCATTAAAGCATGGTTTATATGGAGAAGTGTCATAGGTAGGAAAGTGCTTTGGTGTTGGTTTGCCAGGTGACAGAACACAGGGTGAAGTTGAATGGCAAAGGTCAAGCCTTTAAACGAGTATCTCGTGATTATGTCCCACCTGTCTGTCATATGTAGCCCGTCCGTTATTCAAACGTTAAATGGGAAGCTGTGGTGAAGACCACGCGCTCCTCACGAGCATGAGCTCTACTATATTGCGGCTCAGCTGGTTTTCAATTTATTTCCTCTAATCATGGATTCATTTCAGATTTCACTTCACTTCCATATTCGAGAAGGCTACCAGCAGCGCCGCGACCCTGTCTCTTATTGGAGTATCCCCGGTGTAGTTGTCAATATGATGATGAATGTGCCTGATGAATGTGCCTCCTTCACTTCTCATGTTGCTGGTATTAACAGTGGGCCAAGGACAAAGAGGACATACAGAGTGCATGTGTAAGCAAAATATATTGCTGTGTTAATGAAGATGTCTTGTGGTTCTGTAAGCTGTGGGCAACAGCTTACTGAGTCCATAGGGATGGTGTGTCTGTAGTGTGATATAAACAATTGTCTATAGGGGTAGTGTGTCTGTAGTGTGATATTAACTCTGTCAGTAGAGACAATGTCTGTAGTATGATATTTATTGTCTGTAGGATCTATTACATCTGTGTGCAATTGTTTTGCATTTTTTGTCTGTATTTATCTGACTTGTTCATAGAGCTGAAGAAGAGTCAGCAGTATGTGGAGTGAGTTCTCCATCAACATGAGTCTGTCACTGTGCAATAACAGAGATCCACTATATCTTCACTTATCTGTCACCAGAGGCAATAGAAATATAAAACATGTCTGCTCTTTTGAAAGGTCAAGCCTACAGTCATTGAATTATTTCTGCCTATGTGATTCATTCCTCCATTCAATTACTCATATGTTTTGCTGGTGCTGGTTTTATTCTGTGTATTGCTGCTGTCAGATGAAAACCATGTCATGTTCCTGTATTGGTAGCTGTAGCCTCAATAGGCTTTAAACATTTAATGACTCTAGGAGGAATAAGAATGATTGAAAATAGCTACGTAATTTCATAATTGCATGTCTTTTTTATTTGACAATATGGCATTTTTGTCCATTTCATTGGACAGTGACTCTTATTTTTTCTTGCTGTTTCTAACAATATAACTACCGCCTTTCTTATACTCCATCCCTCCATCGCTCTGTTCCCCTTTAATGTTGCTAGATCCACATAGACACTGCTCTTCCCAGTGTCCTGTCTGTCTCAGTGAGTGCTGGCTCTGGGAAATTGACTTGACTGCAGCCAGTCTACTGCGAAATGATCCTTTTGTCAGTCTGTCACACAGTCAAGTGTGTGTGTGTGTGTGTGTGTGTGTGTGTGTGTTCCTGTTTTACTTTCATAGTGAGGATATTTGGCACTTCAGTAAAGCTTTATCCAACTTGAGGTTAAGTTTAATGTTAGAATTAGCCATAGGTAAGTTAAAGCGGTTAGGTTAAATTTAGACAAAGGTTAGTGTATTGCTATTATGGTTAGATTATAAGATTAAGGTTAGGATTGATTTTAGGGGTTAGGATTTTGTTTTTTAATGGTTCTAAATTGGTGGTCCTCCCCTTACAAAATAAAACCAGTGTGTGTGTGTGTGTGTGTGTGTGTGTGTGTGTGTGTGTGTCTGTCTGTGTGTCTGTGTGTGTGTCTGCTAAGTTGGGACTAGAAATAATAGTTTTTTTTATTTCATAATATAAATATACTATATGTCCTTAAATCGCTTTTTCAACTGTCAGTTCAATTGAGTATGTCTTTGTACTAATCTGTCATATCATAATGTATGTCATGTCATAATGTAGTTCACATAGATAAGTCTTTCTATATACCCAACCAGACCTGCTTTCTTTTTTCATCAGAGTTGTATCTTCAAAATAATGTACTCTACAAAGCTCTAGCTAATGTTAACCTTGGTATTAAATCCTGATACGAATAAAGCTTTTGATCAAGTAGAATGGCCCTACTGAATATATTTTTGCGGTTCTACCACTATTTAACATTGTGGGCATGTTTATTAAAGAGATTCAAGTTCTTCACAGTACCCACTCTTAACCAGAGGGTCCCCTATTTATGTTCTCCCCAGACCAATTCACTCACAAGGGGGTCTATATTAAGAAGAAATATTCCTTCCTACTCAACCTTGTAACCTTTGGGTGATAAAATCACGCTTGACATTTTGGACGACCCTGCTAATATCCTGTGACAATAGGTATGCCTTCAAAATGTCTTTAGCAAGTCTCTAAATTAATAAATATTCAATTTTATATAATAACTGGACTCATTAACCTAATCATCTGGTATTATAAAACATACAGTATAACTGAAAGACACCTCTATAAATCCAAGATTGAAGAGTGGCTTTCCAAAATGGTAAGTCTTACTGTCACCGGAAATTGTGCTTTCAGGTACATACAGAATACAGGTTAGAAGATGGCCCACGTCTCCACTGTTTTGGCTGTGCTCTTACCTGCCCTGCTCCCAATCTGGATTGCTCCTCTTGGATGTCCTTGACCCTCCGCCTGACACACATCCGTTAATAATTATCGTGGGGGTTTCCGAGGCCATGAAAAGACCAAGCAAGTGCAAATAACACTCCTCTCAGCCATAGCCAATTGACAAACTACATTTAATGAGAATTAGATAGATGCGGCGTGACTATCCATCCTATGTCCTGACCCCTCTCCTGTTTAGAACACCCAACGCTAATTCAGTGCGTGTTTGTGCGTGTGTGCACGTGTGTTCCATACCCAGTATGGCCAGCACAGTATTATCCTTCAGCACCTCCATGGACCCGGAGCAGACAAAGTAGATGGCCTGGAGGGCGTCTCCCTGACGGATGAGGAACTCCCCAGGGGCGCAGAAGGAGGTCTTGATGATGAGGGACAGGGAGCGCAGGCACCCCCTGCTGGCCGACTCAAACAGCGGGAGCTGCAACAGCTCCTTGTTCAGGTGCATGGCGATGTCCGCCCTCAGCTCGTCCGGGAAGTCCTTCAGCAACTGGAGAGGGAGACAAGAGAAAGAGAATGCAAGACGAGCGATCGAGTCGGGACAGAGGCGAGGAAAAGTTCAAGAGGTCGCACGGGCGCTGAAGAGAGTGAGAGATGAATGAAGGTATATGCATTGAGACAGGAAGTGAAAGAAGAATCTATACGGGGTGAAGGTTTCGAACAAGCCATTGCATCTTGGGGAAAAAAAGTGATTTTATAGAGCGCGAAGTCAGAAAGGGACTTGTAGGTGGCCCGTTTTCCTGACCCACCTCGCTGACGTCGATGCCATTGTTGACCGACCAGGTGGTCTGGAAGCACTCCAGCATGCGCTGCTCCAGGGCCTTGGGCAGGCGGTGGACCCGGATGAAGTCCTTCAGGTCCTTGGTACGGGTGTGGTAGAGGGAGCGGCGCGAATACATCCTCTGGATGATGGCCGTCACGTTGCCGAACACCACCGCGTGCATCAGGGCTGAGGGCAGAGGCACAGGGAGTGCTTAATAGGCGCGCGCGCGTGCCCATACCACTGTGTTTTTAGTGCTTAGTATAATGCATAAGGATACACATTTAAATTGGTCTCTTGTAAAGGACATAACTTTCTGTCCCAAGATCACGTACCTCAGGCTTAAATCTGTTCCCCGTTGAAGTGGAAAAAATTGAATCTGTCAGTCATATTGTATCTAAGGAGATAAGTCCCTCACAATAGTCCCAATCCCGCTGACAAAATAGAAATATGCCAATGTTACTGCCTATCTCCCTCTCTCTCTCTCGACAATCATCATGAAAGTAATTGTATGGAACCTTTTTTCAAGAGCAGTTACCAAGTGGTTATATAAATACTTATCCTAGACCCCAAGGAACAGGCAATGCAGAAATCTCTCCCCACCCTCTTTCACTCTCCTCCCTTTCTCCCCCTCCACCTCCCTCACTCTCCCTCTATTAGGTTAGGTTCCAGTCTAGAGATCTGATCTGCACAGTGTATTATGCAGATCAGATCTCTATTAGACTGTCGTATACACACACACACACACACACACATTCAGCATTCATGACACAGAATGTGTGATTGTGTGGGTGGTTGCTTTTTACGGGTGTGTGTGCCCGCGTGTGTATGTGCATGTGTGCGTGCGTGCGTGCGCATTCACGCATCAGTGATTAACTATCAGAAAGAACTGAAGCAGGCACATCAGTGTGTCCGGTTCTCAGAATACCATCCTTGTCTATTAGACAGACAGTGAGTGGCTATCATTCTTATTGCATAACCTTCTGGTTGTTGGCAGCCTGCTGTATCTCCCTGCGAGGGTGTGAATCTGTCTCTGTTTCGGCTGATGTTTTCCATCTGTCTGGCACATCAACGTGGTGAATAGTCCAGTACTGTACCAAATGAACTTCTCTTTCAACTGTTCACACCCCATCTCGCTGGTCAGGGTAGTTAATGAAGGGGGAGCTGATGTGTGTTGATGTATTGTGTTGTGTTGGTGTGTCCACGTGTGTCATTGTGCATTCATGTGTTTCTCTGTGTTGGGTGTTGCGCTGCCCATTTGAAACATGTTCTGTATGTGAGTGTGTAAATGTGTGGGTGGAATTCCAGCTGTCAGCTGGCTGGGACAGTAATGGCACAGTGCTATGTTCTGGTGACAGGCCAGTGGGGGTGGGTGGGGGGTTGTGTGTGTTCAGGCTACTAAGAGATGAGAACTATTAACACTGCTGTTAGTCTGGGCCTGCCTGGCTTTCTTACAGGTCAGTTTCTGTGTGTGTGTGTGTGCGTGTGCGTATATGTGCATCCTGATGTGTGTTGTATGTTTTTGGCAGTGCACTGTGGCCTTACAATATGACCACCTGCCTCAGTGAACCACTGAAGTGAAACACTTAAAAACTCACTCTCTCTGCATCTGTCTGTGTCTTTTTGGGTCTGTCTGCGTCTCTCTGGGTCGGTCTGTGTCTC
Organism: Esox niger; assembly: GCA_016801105.1. Classification (NCBI taxonomy): domain Eukaryota; kingdom Metazoa; phylum Chordata; class Actinopteri; order Esociformes; family Esocidae; genus Esox; species Esox niger. The sequence continues at coordinate 19,751 of JACXGJ010001016.1, read as the reverse complement.
TCTGCGTCTGTCTGTCTCTCTGTGTCTGTCTCTCTGTGTCTGTCTGTGTCACTCTGTGTCTGTCTGTGTCACTCTGTGTCTCTCTGTGTTTCTCTGTGTCTGTCTGTGTCACTCTGTGTCTGTCTGTCTGTGTCTCTTTCTGTCTCTCTGGGTCTGTCTGTGTTTCTCTGGGTCTGTCTGTCTGTGTCTCTCTGGGTCTGTCTGTCTATGTTTGTCTGTGTCTGTCTGTCTGTCACTAAATTAGCAGTAGATTGTACATCTGGTAAAAGGTCCTTTGGTGTAGGTTGCCATTTTGGGTGCAGCTATTGCTATTCACCTCTACAGTCACCACTGATTGCAGGCGGCAGATTGGTTCTCTCATAATGCCTTTCAACTACCATGGTGCACTGGTCCGGAAGGCCGACCAACTCCAAAACGGAAAAAAATGTAATAAGGAAAACGCTTGTCTCTGTGGTGTGGTCTCAGCGGAGATATACTCCAAGCCTGCATTCTGTGATCCTCTGTTGCACAGAGGATCCTCTGGGTACTGAGAGATAGGAATGCATGGGGCTCTGTTAAACAACACTGGCAGGAGGTCAGGGGAACAGAAGAAATGAGAAGAATGATCAAAGACGTTTTAAGGAAAAACCAAGTGATCCTTGCTCCTTGCTGTTACTGTATATTCATGTCCCTGCGGGGGCTAGCCAGGCACCAGTTGATGAGTGAAGAGAATATTTAGGGCAGCATAGCTGCCAGGCTGAGAGGAGAGGCTCCCTGGGAGGGAAGACACCACCCCCCCGCGGCCAGGCACACCAGGAAAGAGAGAAATGGAACAACATCCCTATAGATATAACATCAGACAACTTTTATTTCAAGCAAATATCCACAATATATGGACAGGATCATTTTAGCATGTTCTAACAGAAAAAATGTTTCGTAAAGAGCTAGTAAAGGTAATAAAAATGTCTTAATTAAAAAAAAATCCCCACTTATCAGCCACATTACATAAGCTGGAGATAATACATAACCATACACCAGGAAAGGCGTGTAGCCCTGACCACATTCATTATAAAATGCTGAACCACATCACCCTGAGCTCCCGCATGCCTTATTAAAGCTGGTTTTGGAACAAGAGGTCATAACCCTGCTACATTTTATTTGTGTCTCTGTGTATATTGTAATGGAGAGAGATACAGGGAACAGACACTGTCAATGTCCAGGCCCTTTTAGGCATTCGCTAACAAACATAGCAGGAGGCAAAAATGAAGCTGCTGTGAAAGCTTAGCTGCCACCTCCTGATGAGGCTTGATTTGAGGCAGATGTGCCTTGTCAGTGTGAAGTTACGGTCAGTTTAAAGGACTGCCGCCACTAGTCATCACATAATGTTAGATGTAGTCTATGCTGCTCAATGCTGTTTACCTTGTCCTACTGTCAAGAACAATGTCAACAGGTTAAAATGTATACTCTTGGAATACTGCATTAACTGGGCAAATCAATGAATTAACTTTCATAAAAAGTACAGAAATCTAAAAAAGTACAAGAAGATCTAACTACCTGTGACTACAAATCAATGCCCAGAGTAGCTTTGGGATGAAAATATATACACTAATAGGAAAAACCTGCAAAGCATTCGGTTCCATAAGAATGACGGTTTTCAGAAATAAATATTCCCATCAAAATCTAGTGCAAGAAACTCAGTAGAAAAATTATACTAATCATATTTAAAATTAAGCCCTAAAAATGTGTCAGTTCAAAGCAGTGGAAACACCAGAGTGGAACCATGAAACGAGTTCTCTATAATCTCAGAAATATGGATTCCAAAATAAATCATTTGCTGTCCCTGAGGGGGCCTGCTTTGAATTACCCCTTTTTGAGGTTTGTAACTAAAGTCAAAAAATGGTTCTACCTGGAAACAACTAAACATGCCTGATGTGAACAAAATTGCTATTTGGCCCATTGAAATTGAATACAAATTTGTAAAACACCTCGTCAGACTAAACAAAGACAAATCCTAACCAAATTCAGGACTGAACGAGAGGACAATGTCAACAAAAATGACACGTGAAAAGACATGTTTCTATAATGTGAATGATAAATTCAAAGATAGGGATATTTTTAGAGGTGCCTGCATGAGGCAACAGGACATATTCCTAGACCGCATTGCATTTTAAGTGAAACAGAAAGACAGAGAAGACAGAGGCTTTGGGCTTCACTTACCAACCAAGATTCACAAAACTGGATGAACTCCCAATTGAGACTGCATTTAGAAATGTGCAATTGTCTTCTCAGACTACAATGCAAACCCCAGTGTAGTGCATGCACAGCTGGATGAGGACTACACAGAGTAATTATCAAAGCTCAGAAAATAACTGTTCAATTTCACATCCCACTAACGAAAAGCGATTAGATTCTCAAACCACCACCAACAAAGCCCTCGTCTACAGAGAGATGAACCGAGAACCCCTTAAGTCAGCTGGTTCTGAGGCTTTGTTCACAAACCCAAACATATTCCCAGGAGAGTAAAACAGTTAGACTCGACCAAATCAGGAGAAAACCAAGAAAGAACATATTAGACACACCGGACAATTTACCCCCAAATGCTTGTTGGACTTGTTTATTGGACGTGCTCATCCAGTGCGGTGAAAATCACTGGATAAACATGTGGCGACAGTAGACGCCAAGGACCGTACCGGAACAGCAGCGTGGTAGACTCCGACACCACATTACAAACTCCAGTTAGGAGTGTTTTTGTCGCATAACGTTTTGTCAAATAGACCAAAACTGAGAAGGAATAACCTACATTTGCCCAACAAATTATTTTGAAAACATTTTTTGTTTGCCAGAATACACCCCAGGCGCAGAGTGTTACATGAGTGAACAAGGTGTAAACAGACCAATGTTTAATGTCCGTAAGTAGGCTATGGCCTTGTTATAGAACTGCCCATGTGCATTTAGAGGTAATAAAAGGGCCACATCTTTTGACACTGACAGTGGTATGATTGGGGGAATATGTGTTCTGAGCAACATGACAAAATGAAAGACTTACATCCAGGGAAAGGCACACATAAGTATACTGTTGGTGTAGCCTAAAATTACACTCAGGAAAAATTACACTTTTTTATCCCGAGCAAGCAAATGGAAGGAAACTGGGAACCCTCCTTAATTAATTAGCTATCACCAAAGTCAGTGCTAGAAAGAAGAGGAAAAACAATTAATAGCTGAAATAGCAAGCATTTGTTTTGGTTGATAAAGGCGACTCTTTGATAACGTAGGGTTTTAGACGTCCTGTGAACATGGGCAGGGACTCTGCTGTCCTAGTTTTAAGTGCAAACTGGTTCCACTATAAGGGTGCCAAGGCACTGGAGAGATTGACTTCCAAGGTGTATGGGAGTTGTACTCCTGCAGGAGTGGCATGGCCATGAAACCAGAGGTGGCAGAAGGAATAGCTTGGGGAGTTTGGTGGCAGAACTGGGAGCCCTACTACCAGTATGTTACAGTGGTCCAGTGAACACAGCTTGCCAGAGTGTCTGATGCTGCTAATATGAATTATGTTATGATAATATTACTAAACAATATACTTTCTATGAAAAAAGACTCGCAATGCCAAGATGTGACATTCTAGCAAGCCAAAAACTTTGTAGGCCAAGGAACTCACCCCCTATGAGCATGGTGCAAATGGAGAAGATCTTCTCTGAGTCCGTGTTGGCCGAGACGTTCCCGAAGCCCACACTGGTCAGGCTGCTCAGAGCGAAGTACAGTGACGTCACGTAGGAGCTCCTGACAGATGGACCCCCGGCCAGCGTCCCTCCACTCTGACTCACCCCAAGCCCAGCAGCACCGCCCACAGCCCCCATCTCTGTAACATTCCATTGGCTGGAGTTCCACAAATCGCGCCCTGCCAGCTCAGACCCAGACACGTTCCACTGACTGCTGTTGGTAGGGAGGGTCTCGACTATGGCGTGGTGCAGCGAATCAGGAGCCAGAGTTGCAAGGGGAGCCAGGATGTAAGGGGTGCCAAGACGCTTACCCAGCTCATGTAGCCAACCTGGAAGTGGGGGGTAGGAGGGGGTTGAAGATAGAGATATAGAGGGACAGAGAAAAGAACATGGGAGAAGAGAATGGATACAAGGGAAAGTTACATTGAAATAACACAAATAATGCATTACGGACATGTCAGCAATCCGGAGAAACACAGTCAAGGAACCCATAACCATTTCTTTATAGTCAAGCAGGGCTGTCAGAAAGCCACACAGGACTGATGTGTTCCCTACACACACACCTTGAAGCCAAGTAGGCCCAATGTTCAAACTATGTTAATGAATGTCTGTTGGTAAACCAAGTCAACTAATTGAACCAATATCATTATGAATGTTACACCTCAGCTGTTGCCTAATTAGCTCGTCATTAGGCGAGCTAGCATTTCTAGAACATGTGGGCCAGAATTAATGAATAAAAGGTGTACGTGTCCTGATTTGTATGCCAGCATGTGCATGCTGTTCGTAAGTGGCAGGCAGGCAGGCAGGCAGGTTTGTGTGTGTGTGTGTGTGTGTGTGTGTGTGTGTGTGTGTGCGTGTGCGTGTGTGCGTGTGTACGTGCGTGCGTGCGAGAATATATTTGCTTGGTAATGTGTTTGTATGGGAATCTACATTCTGCCCAGTGGTGGTATATTCAATAGGTTTGTTTGGCCATTTGTGTGTATTACATGCGGAATATGCTCTTCAGAGAAGTTTCTCTGTCAGTCTTTCTGTCTACATAATGGAAGAAAAATTTGCTTCAACACCCTTCATTCATAACTCTCTGACTTTGTCATAACACTTTACTGTGTACCTGTCCAAGGTTCTGAACCTACACACTCCCTGTCCCTGTCCAAGGTTCTAAACATACACATTGTCTTTTTGTACCTGTCCAAGGTTCTGAACCCACACACTGTCTCTGTCCCTGTCCAAGGTTCTGAACTTATACACTGTCACTCTGTCCCTGTACATAGCACACACTTCTCTACTCTGATATACAAAGTGATGAACTTCCACACTGACCTTTGCTGATAAGTGATTCATTGCTTTGAACTTTGAGATAATAAACAATATTTGAACAAAATATGAGCAACCATTGCCTTATGTTTAATTTAGTTCTGCTTTGTGTCTGAAGGAGTGAAATGTTAGTATCCTATCTGGTTTGCTTTCTGTTTACAGGCCCTCTACATTATAATAGTCAGTAATGAAAAGTTGTATTTTCTTATATACTGTACTACTAAATTCCTACTAAACAGCAAGTAGTCTATTAGCATCCTTTGAAATTAATTTCATGGCCTTTATCTCCAAATAACTAACCTTCCCGAATTACCTTTTAAATCAATGTATTTTATAGAAAAGCTGTCTAAAAAAATTAGCTATACTGATCCAAATTGTTGAATCTAAAATACACAATTCCTAACAGTTTTTCCTGAAATTCTGTTGCTATAAACAGCATTTATTAAATTTAGTATATGTGAACAGAGAAACTTATTAAACGTGTTTGGGATAAACCTAGTTGGTATTTCTAAATTTCATGTCCCAAAGTCTGTATAAGTCACAGCTCCAAACCATGCTATAACTACCAGTCAGCTGGTATTCCATCTATAATGGAGTGGCTGGCACAGTCAGCAAATCTCAAACCTATTGAGCTGTTGTGGGAGCAACTTGAGAGTATGGTACATAAGAATTGCCCATGAAGCCATCATGTAGGAGGTACTTCAAGAAGCATTCAAACATATTTCATATATGTTTTCATGCAAAACAAGAATGTCAAAGTTATCCCAATATTTTGAACGGTAGTGTATGCGTTCTGGGACATCCCGCTTCACAAATGAAGCACTGGGTAGAATGTATTTTGTTACTATAACTTCATTCATTACCAAGAGTCAGGCCGTAAAACCAAATCTTAGAATAAAATGTTCCCTTACTAGAAATAGAGTTAATGTCTGAGATGGAAGATGGTCTCACAGTGTCTTAGATCTGTCTGAGATGGAAGGTAGTCTCAGAGTGTCTTAGACCTGTCTGAGATGGAAGGTGGTCTCACAGTGTCTTAGACCTGTCTGAGATGGAAGATGGTCTCACAGTGTCTTAGATCTGTCTGAGATGGAAGATGGTCTCACAGTGTCTTAGACCTGTAGCAATGGACTGGTAAAGTTGAGTGTAAAAAACTGGTTAGAGTACTGAGTGTATGTGTGTGTGTGTGTGTGTGTGTGTGTGTGTGTGTGTATCAGTTTAACTGTGAGTTTTTGAAAGTGTGTGTGTGTGTGTGTGTGTGTGTTATTTACTTCCTCAGCTTTCTTGCCCCTATCCTCAGGCTGTATACTGTATGAATAAAATAAACACATTAACTCATGAGAATAGGCAGTAAATTATCTCTCCTCGTTTCATATTCCTATATGCCCTCGGTAAAATATACTTGAATTGTAATTGGCATTATCATAAACAGTCCTATTAGTCACTGCTCCATTTGTCACTCTCCTGTTATCTTTATACAAACTAGTCTCCTATGTCCGTAATGTAGGACTGTGTATTGAATGGCTCCAAATGCCCAAAGCAGAGCACTTCTTTTGACCAAAGCTCATAGGGATGCAAGGCATATGGTGTCATTTAGGACACAGCCATCGTCAGGGCCTTTTTCTATGATGCAGTCATCTTAGTTGCTACGCTTTTTGTCCAATTGTAGATAATGGGTTCAACGTGTTTTTATCAGTTAGAGATATTAATAAGAACATTCCGTTTCACAATAGTATTCACTTTTGCCATTATACGACTATTATCTGCATCATATAAAATGAAACCAAATTCTAGCCTTAAGCCCTAACACAAAGTTATAATTTTCAGAAATGAGGATTGCGCATTCTATCTGACCCTAACCTTAACAAATGTTTATTTTTACTCTAACAAACCTAAAATTCACTTGCTAATACATAAACCTAACATTCATTCTCAACCTAATATTAACCAAAAATGTAATTAACCAAGAATAAAACTAACATTCAGTCCTATCCTAACATAAACCTAACATTCACATCAAAAGTGTGGTAAAATCAAGCACACGGTACCGTATGTCGGAGGCAAACACCATATCAGTTAGAAACAGACGGACACAAAAAGCATGTAGTATAAAATTTCAGGAGCTGAATATCATTTGTAAGGCAGTATTGTGGCTGTGCCAACATGGAGCTCACTAGAAGCCTTGACTTGATATTTCTTGTCTGGACTTACATTATTGATGAGTCTGTAGACAAAGTTTCTGCAGGCATTCACAGAATACCTCTACAGTTCCAACAGACACACACACACACACACACACACACTCTGTCAGTGCTTGGCATTGTTTGTGTCAGGTCCTTTTAACAGAATCTACCACTTAATAAACACTTCAAATATAATCACCTCAGATAATTTGAGAAGTTTAATATACAAATGCGCTTTTATACTGAGCTGGGATGTTCTAAACCCAACTATATCTGACAGCTTCAGACTGGATTTAAATAATACAGGCTCAGTCAACTTACAGTCACTACAGCCAAGGGCTGCCCTGATATGTGTTGCCCACACTAGTCTAATATGGGTAGCCTACATGCACTATATTTTAAAAATATGATTTTTTTGTTTTGTTTTGTGAATTATGAATATTTCAATGAGCGTGCCTGCATCTGTTCTCCCAGAGGTGAATGGAAAGGGACGTCTGTGGAATGACTTCTGTGGGTGTGTTCAGCAAGGAACATCAGTAATGTGACAGAAGCCTCTCAGGCGTGTCTTGTCAATCTACCCTCTCAGTCTCCCGCTCCCGTTCTACCTCTCGCTCCCTCTTCTCTCCACCCACCCTCCTCACTCTACCTCTCATTTCTTATTCCCTGTCTCCCCCCTGTCCTAACCTGGCTGTTGTGTCCCCAGAGTGTAACGGTTTCAGACAGGCTTCGGTATGCTACTGTATGTGTATGCGAGGGAAGTCTGTTTACTCTCCCTAACACGCCAGCTCCGGGCTCTTTTAATATTGGGAGCATTGGTGAGTCATGGTGCTTAAGAAGAGAGCAGGAGATTAATGCTGTGTGTGTCTGTGGGTGTTTCATAGAGCTACTTATTGGTGGGACGGCACATCAGCACATTGTCCTAGATTACTTCCAGACTGCCCTGATTCCCCGGCCAGTGTGTGTGGTTGTGGGTGTGGTTGCTGTGTAGATCAGGGGTCAGGTGACGGACCTGCAGGCAGTGGATCTCGCTGGTGGAATGGACAGGACGTACAGACCGGAGTTCTAGCCACCAACTCATCGGCTGGAGTTCACCTTAACCAAGGATTGCAGTTCACTCACTGAGACGGAGCGTGTACCTTTTCCCACACAAGACGCACATCTGCACTTTTCTGCTTGTTGTAAACACTCACTAATGTAAGTCATTCTGAATAGGACTGTCTGTTAAATTATGTAAATGTCTGTGCGCAGATATTGTAGTGAGTGATGCGTGTAGAATAATAATGAGGTTTGGCTTTGTCGAAACCACCCATTGTAATGATAACGAAGACTAAAAAGGATTCATCCGTCAGGGCTTCCATTAACTCATCCGATCTCATCCTAAAAACTTTTGACAGATCCTTTTGTAACAGTGAGACCGGCGAATGTGTCAGTGAGGTCGCCATACAAAAGCCCCGTATTTCCTGTTGACTGACCTATGTCCCAGGAGTTGGGGCTGTTTTCGATCTCTCTCCGGCCGATGAAGTACCAGACACAGGCCATCCAGTGGGCCAGCAGGGCGAACATGGACATGAGCAGGGTGAGGACCACGGCGCTGTACTGGGAATAACGCTCCAGCTTCTGGAGCAGCCGGAGGAGGCGCAGGAGTCGTACAGTCTTCAACAGGTGGACCCCGAAGTACTGCGGAGACACACAGAGACCCGCCATAGGCACCTGCATTCACACCCGAAAGAAGATGGAGTGTCTGTACGCACTCAGGGAGAAATGGTGCTACTCTGAACCTAAACTGGTTCTTTGGCTGTGCCACTGGGAAAACCCTTTGAAGTACGCTTTTGGATTCCAGCCAAGACACATTTGGATTCCAACAACTGCCTTCGGTTTTAGGTCAACTTTTTTTTGTTCCAGGGCATAATCATGTTCCCAAATGAATCTACATAGAACTCAAGATAGTTCTACATGGAACCCAACAGGGCTCTACTTGCATATACACTTCACTTGCATGTATGCAAGTATTACCTGATTTTCTTTTCTGACAGGGGGGTAGATGAGGGGACAAATAAGCCAATTGGAAGCTGGGGGTGATTAGGTGGCCATGGTGATGAGGGACAGATTAGAAATGAATCCAGGGAACCAGGGTTAACACCCCACCCTTACCAAAGGTGCCAGTGGGTCTTTAGTGAATCCAGAGAAGAAAACTTTTAATATCCCACCTGAAAGGCAGCACCCTACTCAGGACTTAAGATGTGCAGACCAGAGGGAACAGTGTCCCTTCAGGCCCTCCAACAACACTTCCGACATCTGATCTTCCATCCAGGGACTGACCAGAACCAGTCCTGCTTGTCTTCAAAGGCAAGCCAGCATTGGGATTCTGGATGCTGTCTCTGGAATCCATCCATATTTTAAAGGGTTCTCTCACAGGAACAGCTTTTGGAACCCTTTGTTCTGAGAGTGCACTATATATATATATTTTTTTAAACCTCTGTAGACAACATTGTTTGATGAGAAACAATATCATAGGTATCAAGTTATTCTGTATCTGTGAAACCAACTGACCCATAAACCCCACGAAGACATAATCAATTACTTTTTAATCTTTTCCATTTTAAATACATCCTTTTCAATATACTACTTTTCACTCTAATACTTCTTGATCAATGTTTTTTAATCTATTACTAATCAATCTATTCTTTTTATTTTTTCAATCTATTACAAGACACCCACTCACCACACTGACGTTAAAGGCAAACAGCAGGTCAAAGGGCAAGGCAGCGATGAGGTCAACAAACAGCCAGGTGGTGACGTAATGCACACAGATTGAGCGAGCATCATAAACCACCTGGCCCGATGTGCTCACAAAGGTTGTCCGAAAGTTTAACACGATATCTGAAAAACAACAAAAATGCATTCGTTGCTGAACGTTGAAACTGAACGTTGCTGATGGCCAATTAAGTTTACTGCGAGTTTGGCTCTATTGACTTCATTGCATTTGTTTCATGGTGAAATGGTTAACAGGACAGAATACATTAAGGCTTTTACATGTCCAAAACAATTGAGAGAGATAGTCCATTTGCAAGGGGTTCATTTAATTTGATGGAAGACGTGTCGTTGATAGTGCAGTTAGTTAACTTTTATGGTGCTCATCAGTTTGCTAAGAGAAGGAGAAAGAAAGAGAGAGAGAGAGAGAGAGAGAGAGAGACACTTGATTTGGTAATTTAAATAAAAGAAATTCCCATGCCAATAAAGATAAAAATACAAATGAAACCGCAACAGAGATAGAATAAGGTGGATAGAGAGACAGAAAGACAAAGGGAGCCGTAGAGAGGGACAGAAAGAAAAAGCCAGGCAGATTAAGAAACAGAGAATCCGTGTTTTAAAATAGCTAAAGAGACAGACCAAGAGAGACAAACAGACAGTAAGCAAACTGAATTTCCACCAGGGGCTGGTAACACAATAATGAACAAATATGTGTCCATAAGCACTCACTTTCATAGATTTTTATTACCGTCTGAATTTTCCCACAATATGTTCTTTGTACTGGGAGGATAAATAATAATTGTTGGATGGAATATAGGCAAACATCAAGGCAATGTCATGGAGAACCTGTTAGGGTGATGTTCACTCTGTACTTTAATATAATGTTAAACAATGTTAGAATAAAGTTGATAGGTTTTTAGAATAATGTTAGAGGATGATTACCCCACTCCCTTTTGTCCTTACCCAGCATGAAGAGGATCTCCACCAAGATGTCACTCACACTAGGGGGGCTGCGGGGGGCGGAGTTCCCTTCGTCCCGCCCCCCCACCACAGTGAAACACACATTATAGGGTACGGTGACTGCCACATAGAAGGTAGCCAGGAGAATTAGCCAATCCCAGCCTGCCTTGAAAGTCCCATAGTGGAGGAGGATGAATCGAGACTTCTGAATGGCTGCTACCTTGTACTCAGGGATTGGGGGCTTATCACCAAACATGTTCTGGAGGAGAGAGGAAGGAGATAGACAGACCACGAGAAAAGCCAAATCATTTCAACATACCAAGGGTTTAGAATTGTTCCTGTCTTTTCTGTCTGAAACAACAAGCACTGGTTGTCTCTTTTTATGTTGCAGCTCAATCAGTCAAAATTAAATAAATGTTTACATTAGCAGCAGCAGCAAAGTGCTAATACAGAGCCATTTTTCAAACCCCAAAAGAAGAAACCAAGAGAGGCCCCAGGCTCCGCAGGGTGGCAAATCTTGTACTGACTTCACTGGGTGGAGATAATCATAGAAAATTACCTTTTTGGTCCAATCTGGTTGTATGTTCCAGAGACAATAAATACAGATGGGCTGTGTCCAGAGTTTTTAGGCAGAACCCAGATCAGCTGCACAACCAGTTGGATGAGGACAGGGTTGTTTTTGTAAAATAACTGGGGGCGCAGCACTGCTGCCTGATTCTGCAGAACACCCACATGAACGGTTTATTTGTTTTGGTTGTTTATAAAAGGTTTTAGAGTCAAACTGCTCAATGGTAGATGAAAGGAATCTAGCGTGTCACGTGTTCGAAAGTGGATATAACCCTGTTCTTCTGATTGCGTTTCAGACTGAAAATGAGGAAATAATAGGACGACTGGCTTTATTGAGTGTGGGAGTAAAGCAGCATGAAAACCAAGAAGCGAGGCTCAAGGTGCGGTTTTAAAAAACATACTAGGCAGGAGAGGTAGCCTCCGCCCACTCCCTGTGGTTAACCTATCAAATGCGCGATCATTAAATTATAAAACGGACGAAGTGGCAGCCAGAGTCAAATTCAAAGAGGACTTCTTGAGCAGCAGCATTATTTGCTTTAATGGAACGTGGCTCCAGGAGAAGAACGACGTAAACATCGATGAACATACTGTCATAAGGGCAGACCGAAATAGAAACACGTCTCAGAAATCAGTTGGTGGGGGACAACACACCTTACTTAGCAACACGTCGGCTATACTGTATAGTGGCACTGAGCAGGTACGCCCCAGAGAATCTGAAACTCTTGTTGTGTGTATCTACCATGCAAATTCACACAGATCACTATTATTTTGGTTTATGTGCCTGGACTAAACACCAAGGGCGCTACAGAAAAAACAACCTCTTTTAATGCTGCTCTTTCACGATCAACTGACCAGACAGCCTTTTTACTGGGAGATTCAAACACTCTCTCCCTTGCCACATACCTCTGCTCCAGTACATAACGTGTCCGACTGATTCAACTTGCATCCGAGCTGCTTGGGAACATAGAGGACGCATACAAAGCAGCGTGCAGAGTGCCAACTGAGAAATGAGATCATTACGTCCATCATCTCCTAACGAAAAACAGGCAGTGGCTGAAACGTTATGAACCCTCAGAGAAATCAAGAAATGGACAAAGCAAAAGCAGGGAAGCGCTTTGATACTGCATGGACGTCACATACTGGGAGGTGTTGTCTCGTGCAGAGATCCCTACGAACTGACAGACAGAATTACATCAAATATACATTTCTGGGAATGTTGTTCACAGAAGATCAATCAAAGTATTTCCCAACAGTAAAATTTGGTTTTAGAGGAATTCAGGTAGTTGAGTGTTTTAAAGAAGAATGACAAGCTGAGCTTTGCAGAAAATGCAGACTGTGAAAAGACTGTTTTTAATCAGGAACTTAGAGGTGTTTGGGGTCAGCAAGGAGGTTCTGGGAAGGAGGTTCTGGGAAAGAGGTTCTAGGAAAGAAGTTCTGGGAAGGAGGTTCTGGGAAGGAGGTTCTGTGAAGGAGGTTCTAGGAAGGAGGTTCTGGGAAGGAAGTTCTGGGAAGGAGGTTTTGGGAAGGTGGTTCTGGGAAGGGCATAGTCCAGTCTGTGGAGATGCATTCTGGCAATCAACATTGCTGTCTGGTATGGAAACCTGAGCACTAAAATCAAAAGCAAACTGACTAGAATAGTCCACACAGCCAGTAAAATAATTGGCCGCCCACAAACCCAGTTGAGTAGCCTTTTTCACAAGATGACCAAAGGAAGCACTTTCATTAGCGACTCCTCCCAACCACCATACCCCCAGTTTGAAAAGCTGCCTTCTGGGTGGCGTATCAGAGTGCCCATGAACCTCTTAAAACAGAAATGTAACCCTAAGAAAACTAAAAGCAACTTACGATTTTTTTATGAAAATCAACTTTACTTATTCTTTATCAGTGCTGTTCAGGTAAGTGGTCAGCTATGAATGAATACATTTATTTATGTGCTTCCTGTTTTAACTGAATGTTACTGTTGTTATTGTGTTAATGAACTTATTAACTGAGTGAGAATGTATGGCACAGTATATGTGTATGTGACTTCAAAGTGTGGTGATGCTTTCCTGGATGGACGTTATATTCTGCGCTGCATGCCTAAATAAAAATAACCAATGCAAAACGATTTTCACCAAAGTCAAGTGGAACTTGCTCCGACCGATCCAACACCCTTCATCCCTTCAGGTGTGAATTCACTCCTCTATGTCCTACACAACTGGGCCAAATCTATTTCAGCAGATAAACATGAAAGGGTCTAGAACAGTAGCTACTACAGACCTGATTCACTAGCCTGTCTCTGGTCACCTGTGCCCATGGTAACCATTATCGATTGGTTTCATATCCATTAAATCTGTTCATTCTCAGCTAGAGTGAACACTCAGCAACGTGACTGTCACTGTAAATCGTGTGAACTCGACCCTGGGCTGTAGTCATTAGACAGTTGCTCTGGTTGGAACGGGCATGGTACGGAATTGTGACCGTATGTTCATCCGTTTGCTACGGCCGAGTTGTTCAGAATTGTTGTCAGAGTGAAATTGACTCAATGTCCTCGTAGCACGCCTTGAGATGTGGTCGGGCCCCACGCCGTCAGGGATGTGTGTGTTACAGGACTACTCACATTGTTCAGTTTGATCTTGCTCTTGTCTTGTTTCTGCAGGTGACCCGACAGGTGGTAGAGGACGGCACGGCTGCGTCTTCGGTTGGTGTTGAAGTCTGGGGGTCGGGTGACCCTGTGTACTTCCAGTCCTGTCTCCTCATCTAGATCAATACATTCATGTATAAACTGGAAAGTTTGCTTGTTATTGGATGATATGTGTTTATACTGTCCGTATGACCAACACACATTAGTCTCCAGACCCCAGATCAAATTATACCCCATCCTAACCAGAGCCATTATGAGACAGAAAAATATCCAACAGTGTAAAATATATCAGTGGTATGGGGTAACTTTGATTCCTATGATTTGTCCTTTTAAATTAATTTCCCTATCTTGTTACTAATTTCCCCTAGAAAACTCATTTTTATTTGCTAGAAGGTATCCACCCTTATAACTCAATTCACTTTAATGATATTCCCACAAACTGAATTCATTAAAAACATTTTATTGAGTGCATATCAAATGGCCTGTATCTGTCACAAAGACATTTACACTGTAATCCACACAAAAGAAAGAAAACTCTCCCTCCCTCCCTAGCTTGCTCCCCCTTTTCATCCCTCCATCCCTACCTCCTGGTGCAACTTGACACTGCTGTTAATAAGACACCTCACATAGTTTGGGGCCAGAGTTCTGTCTACCATGAAGAAGCTGTCTGAATGAAGAATGAGCGGAGCGATAGAGAGACAGATAGAAAGATAAAGAGAGAACATGGGGTGGTGGAGGTTCAGGGAGTGGGTGTAAAGACACAGCCGATGCGCTGTCCTACCACCAGCGTCAACACCAACAATGCAACGTTCCTGTTCCCTTGAGCAGTGGGCAGGGTTGTTTCTGAAATGTCCTGACTACTGAAGACAGAGTGTAGTTACACCCCTACCTGTAGCCTACTCTCTCCCTTTCAACATATCACTCCCCATCCCTCATTCCCTCACCCCTTACTAACTGCTTTAGAAGTCTGACTGCTTTGTGATGAGCTCCTTTAGAGGTGATAAATCACAGTACATCAACAATTACCACCTCTCCCCTCGTTTCTTGGCTCTATCTCCCACGGTACTCTTAGCGATTATAATCTGGTGTTACTTTATAATGTAATAACACCATGTGGTGTCTGTGATAAAGTAAATCAGCCTCCGGTACATATGATTACAGCTCAATAAAGTGGAATCCTCTGTAGAGAAATTCGAATTTCGGCTTGTGGTTTGTATGTCAGGTTGACAGATCAGCTGTAGAAGATCATTTGAAAGTGTACAAAAGTTCAAGACTTAGATCTTTCTTTCTCAGATCTCTCCACGTCTCTCTGTTTTTCTCTGTTCATGTCCCACTGTGTTTCTCTCTCTTTTGTCTGCCTGTTTCTTAAAGTTTCTTTCTCCATTTCTTTGTTTCTCTGCCTGCCTCTCGCTGTCTCTACTCCCTCCAAAGTTAACACAAGTTAGTTCAGACTAAGTCAAACTCTAACCTAAGTTAAGTCTGACTCTGACCCGGGTTAAGTCAGTCTTATCTAGATAAAGTCAGTTTCCATCTCCGTTTTAACTCACCGGTCTCCGGGCCTTGCTCTGGGTCCTGGTTCCTTTTGTTGTCTGTGATGTCCTTGTGAGACACCAGAAACAGCACCACCTCTCCCTTCTCATTTTTAATGGGCACAATGTCCAACAGACACCAGAATTGGGTTCCTGAAACACAGAGACACAGTGTGTAAAACAATATCCCTTCCAGCTGGTTACACAGATTGGAAAACATCCTGACATCCCACTAACCAACACCATGAGTCAAATTGGTTAAATGAGAAAAAGCAGATGCACTGGTTGCTATTGTCGGAATCCAAATCCACTTTATTCGTTAAGTCCATTAACGCATACCAGGAATTCCACTTAAGTCCATTAACACATACCAGGAATTCCGCTTAAGTCCATTAACACATACCAGGAATTCCACTTTGTGTGACGGTGCTGTTAGTTAGGTTTTTGTAACCTTTCGGGGGTGCAGGGGGCTACACCAGGGCCCGCGGTGGGTAATAACTTGCTTGGTCTCTATGATAAATATGTTTAGGCTTTTTTTATTTTCAGTTGTTTTTCTATGTGGCTATCTTAGTCAGACGTCGGCTGAAACTCTGATATAGTGTCGGTATGAAATAATGTAGTAAATGTGGAAAAGCTGGCTTCGCTGAGGGTCTCAGGATGAGATAATGTTGTTATTTGTAGAGTGACAGATAGCTGATTACCATAGTCTCAGTGGAAGACAATCAAAGCAAATCACAGCGTTGAACATAATCACCTTTTCTGGGTTTGTGTGTCTATCCAAGTCTTAGTTCCAAACAACTGTCAGTACATTATGTGTCTGCAAGTGCATTCATGCATACCGGTCGGCATGTGCGAGTACATTGGTGCATGCATATATGTTTATGTGTGTATGAGCACGTGTGTTCATGTATTCGTGCGTGTTGTGTGCGTGTCAAGCTGCACCCCGAGTCAAAGCGCAGTTCTTCCCTATTAGACTGGGTGATTAGTGACGGAGAGAGGCAGACCAAGAATGCAGAAGGGCTTTATTGAATGAAAGCATTTTCATTTTAGGAAGCGTAGACCCAATTTGGTCATTCAGAAAGGGAAATGAGTTTGGCACTAGCTGGCCCATGACAACAAATAAGATATAAAAATAGATTTACAGTTTATCTGGTCAAGAGAATAAGACCTAATTATAATATGTTTACATAATGTACTTCCAGTTCAGTACTTCAGTACTCCATCCTCATCCATACTGTATGGAGGGGTGTGGCTGGCAGTGAAATATAACAGTACGCCATTAAGCAGACGCTTTATCCAAAGTGATTTACAATAATGCTTACTTCCATTTTATGTGTGGTTGGTCCTGGGAATCAAGTACACTTTCCTGGAATTGCCAGCTCCATGCTTTAACATTTACATAGTCTTTAGCGGATTCCCTTATAGGTAGACCTAAACTATACAGTATAAGTGCATACATAAAAATGAACTATGCCCGGCCATTGTAATCCAATCCACAACCCCAGTGGTAAATGATATGCTCAATGCCTTCTCTATGACCTGCAGAGGTGCAGTGATATGTTTGGCATGCTATATCATCTCAGTCGTTTGGACCACCAGGAGAGCAGTAAGAGGAGGTCATGTGACCCAGGTCGTAAAGGTCAGCCTGTCCTCACACTGTGACTCGTGACCATCAAAAAACCCAGCTGGCAGAACAAGGTCAAGGGTTTGGCGTGGGCTGAAAGCTGTAGCGAAAATCAGGCTTCGGGGTTGTTGATGATGAGGACGAGGAATAGTATCACTCCCACAAAACGTTTTGGAGGAGCGGCGGCGTCGAGCAAATATTTCTTAGCAGCCTCATTACACTAGTACTGTCCACTAGCGCAGCTTATGTGAAAAACATGAACTTGGCTAACACCAGCGCTCAACTTAAGATTAAATGAGTACAGGAACTGACAAATCACACATTAGACTTCGTTTAAATGAATGTGTTAGTAAGGCTTGCCTAAAAAGAAACCGGAACGCTGTTTACCATAAATTAGAAGTACCGGAATGCAGTTCCTTGCCGATCCGACCCAAGTCAAATGCTAGCTAACACAACCCAAAAACGACCTAATTTGACTCATTTCTCTTTAGGAAATATTCAACCGGGTATTAGAACTACTGTTGGAAAACCGTCACAGCAATGTGGAAATGTGTTTGTCTTCACCAGATTAGACACAGGCACGTGGGTTTCTGGATCAATACATTGCTAACGCATAGATAAGCACAACAGATAGTCACAGTGTTCACTGGTGAGGAAAAGCTGGGATTCTTTAGGCACACGACTGCCCACACGCCGATTCCATCCCCGAGGGACTAACACCGCAGGGAATAACTATTATCTTGGAATCGAATGCAGCTCGTGCCTAAACTACAAAGCCAGCCGGCTCGCTGTACAACCACTCAAGTCAATGGCTTCGTCTGATTCCTTATTAAGTAGATGCAAGGTTTTTTAAACAACACTTAACCCGCATCATGATACTGGTTATTTGTAGATTTCAACAAGTAAATTACCCATGTAAGATCTAAGTGCTTCACTGCCTTGAGGCGATATACAGAATTCATTGTAACCAATTCATTTGTTTTCTGGGGGGGGTTTAGGATAGTCGCAGTTTAATCAGATCAATTTTGTAACACCTATCGATTTATATATGCAAGCAGTTTATACCATTCAACATGGATGCATGTCGTGGACTTTCGGGAAGCTGCGGTATTGCATTTATACTAATTTAGAGATACAACCGGAAACATGGTGGTGGACAGAACATGAGTGATATGATCCAGATAGGCAGTCTTTTCATGTTCATGTTTATAGAGACTCTCTAATTACACAGCTGTAATGGTTAATACTGTGTTCTCCCAGTTCGGGGCCGTTTGGGTGACGGCAGGTTAATAACCTTCAATCACCATGTGACTATTGACATGACATAAAAAATGAGGCATGGGCCTTGATGACACTGGAAACACTCGGCTGGCTCAGCTTGTGTGGAGTCATTACGTGGAGACACAAACACGCCCACACACGTTTTGGGATGTCTATCCTTGTGTGCACTCTGAATGCATTCCCTATTTTCCCTGACCCTATCACTGATGTCAACCCAACCCAACTCCTTATCTAACTCAACCCTTTAGCGTGAAGTTACCTTTTTCCTGAGACTTGGGCAAGGTCCCCGCAAGGACAAACCCGTCCATTTTAGTCAAAATGTGAGCACGTGCCCACATACCCAGCTTCAGGTTCGTTCTCAGGAAGCTACGGTGAGGTCATGAGGGTGACTACGGCGCGACCGTCTGTCTTTCACCGCGTTATGGAACATCCGACGGCTGTGTCAGAAATGGCCCTAGGCGCCGCGTGGGCCGCACCCTTGTCAAAAGTCGTCCTCTAAAAACGGACCAGGGGAAGGCAGACAATCCCTGCCTCGTTCATGCCGGGTCCCAACAAACCTGTCCACGTTCTGTTGGGATTATGCAGTCATCTAGTTTGACAACGCCTGTGGGTTTGCTACATGGCAACGGGCGATGTGTTTGTGTCCCTGTATCACGCGGCTTCAGAGTGTCACAACAGCGAGCGGTGCGAAGCGGACGACAGCGGGACCACATTTCCAAGAGGCGCTTGCTCAGCATTCCGTCACCTCTTACTAGTTGTGCCGAATGACTCAAACGAACAGTTGGTCTCAGCGTGACGCTGTTCACCGGTGAGCACGTGTCAGATGTGAATTTACCACGTGGAGAAGTGCGAAACGGACTCCACGGGGCTTAAGTGTCCACTTTTGAAATGTTTTCATTTCTCCCCCTGATCGTGCTCTGGTCTGACACGTCCGCTTTGCGGATGCCCCCGGACATTTCCCCTCTGGATTTCCAAACACGCTTTTGATTGGCACCACGGTTAAGATGATTAAAACGGGCGAGTGGGGACCACTGGTTGGAGCCCTGTCTGGGGGCGTCAACCGGTGGAACGGTTAAGATGATTAAAACGGGCGAGTGGGGCCCACTGGTTGGAGCCCTGTCTGGGGGCGTCAACCGGTGGAACGGTTAAGATGATTAAAACGGGCGAGTGGGGCCCACTGGTTGGAGCCCTGTCTGGGGGCGTCAACCGGTGGAACGGTTAAGATGA
>JACXGJ010001015.1:0-96463 GCA_016801105.1 Esox niger | reverse complement strand
AAGAAAGGCCTAAATGACCCTTGTATGGGTTGTTCCAACATATGGTCAGTGGTCCTATCCCTCAAGCCTGTGACAGTTACATGGGCAACTCCTAGCAGGAGGAATAGACAGGACGTGTGTTCTATCTATACACCTGTGCTCAAGAGTTAATTAGTACCTCTGTGTCCTGTTGAGTTTCTCAAGCCAACTTTCTCTCAGTGTCCTGTTGAGTTTCTCAAGCCAACTTTCTCTCACAGGTAAGAGACGTCCTTCATCGTGGAGTAGTCCTTCTTTGTGTTCATTTTTTTTAGCCACATCGAGGCTCTTTGAGGCTGCATTTGTTCATTCAGGTCAACCACGGAGAAAGGAGGATGCGCGCAGGCAGGAGTTGAACATGTTAGTAAGTTCCATCCTTGTGTTGACTATTAATGAGCTACATGTGTCTGAGGTTGCAGTTTTTCACTCAGGTCAAGCAAGGAGGATGGAGGACGCACACATGTAAGAGAAGTCCTTCATCTCGGAGTAGTCCTTTGTGTTGACCTTTATTGAGCCATATCGAGGCTCTTTCAGGCTGCATTTCTTCACTCAGGTCAACCAAGGAGGAAAGATGACTCGCACAGGCAGGAGTTGAACATGTTGGTAAGTTCCATCCTTGTGTTGACTTTCAGTGAGCTACTTGTGCCCTTGGAGGTTACAGTTTTTCACTTAGGTCAACCAAGGAGGAACCAGGACGCTGCACGCAGGTAAGAGATGACCTTCATCTTGGTTTATTCCTTGCTTATGTTGACTTTTAGTGACTAACTTGTGCCCCTAGAGGCTGCAGGTTTCACTTTCGTCACACGAGGAGGAAATACGAACGGGGAGATCAAATGTTTCTTCCTTGTGTTGACTTTGAGTGAGATACTCTTGCCCTTAAAGGCCACAGTCTTCCTCTCAGGTCCACAGAGGTAAATGTACGACGTGTAAATTGAAGAGAAGACCTTTCTGCCCTGCTTCTCCCTGGTCCTGCCCTACTATACCTTGGTCCTGCCCTACTACACCCTGGTCATGCTTGGCTTCATCCTGATCCTACCTGACTTCATCCTAGTTTTGCCTGACTCTACTCTGGTGCTGTTTAACTCCAACATGGTCCTGCCTGACTTCAACCTAGTTCGGCCTTGTCCCGCCTGATTCCACCCTGATCCTGTCTGAGTTTATCCTGCTCTAGTTCCTGTTTGGACGTTGGTTGGTATTCCAACCATTTGCCAAGTACAATGCCGAATTCAAACTTAAACCCAGTGTTAATCCATGTTGTTTTCTAATCCTCTTAACCACATCTCCACCTCTTCTTGAGAGTATGGACTTGGGAGATAGACATCATATGGCTGCTGCCATGGATCAGGACCAATCAGGACCAAATTCCTGATTGTCATAAATCTGAATGGAATGTATCCCTAGGTGATAAGGAGATACATTCCTTATCACCAAGTGTGTGGCGTTGATGGCTGGCTTGCGGCTGCTGCCTGACCGCTGCCTGACTAACTGGATGGCTAGACAGACAGGCGCCTCTGAGGTTTGTTAATATCTGCCTAAATTGAATGACTAGCCAGTAATCAAATGTATTAAATTAATCAGTTCAATTATTTTATAAAGCCATTTTTACATCAGAATTTGTCACAAAGAGCTTTTACAAAACACCAACTTAAAACCCAAGTAGCAAGAAACAGTAGTGTTGAATTTTAGTGGCTAGGAAAAACTCCCTAAGAAAGTCGTAATTTAGGAAGAAACCTAGAGAGGAACCAGGCTCAGTGGGGTTTTCTATCCTCTTCCGGCTTTGCCGGGTGAACGTATTAAGAGTCCACATAGCCCACATGCCTCAATGTTGATTGATGCATGTGGGCTAAGCCCAGAGTCTATTTAAACCTAGTAAAGATCGGAAGCATGACCAGATGGACAAGGCCAGGGCCAACCGGGTGGGGAGGGGGGGAAAGGGGGTCAGCAGAGTGGAAGCTGAAATCGTCAGGTATTGTCTTGATCTGCAACACAACCAGGAGGACTTTGAACAGGGACAGCAACGAGACAAGCCAGGTACTACGCAGGTCTGGTCGACCTGCGTAGTAGGTCCTAAATTTAACACGGAAAAAGGAAAAATTTTGATATACATGGAAAAATTTAGATCTATAAGGATGTATTCTGGAGAAGGAGAACAGACCCTACTCCCCCAGTACTATGATATAGCAGTGTAAGACCTTGGGGCTGAAACAGGGGGGTCCAGTGACACTGTGGGCTTATCCGGGGGAGGCCGCGGACAGAACCCAACGGGCAGGAAATCAATCCACCCACATTGCCAAGCATCAACCAAAGGGACACCCACCAACCGCAACCATCCTGAATGAGGGGCGAGTATTGCCAGCAGAGTACAGCCCAATTCCACAAGCAATAGAGAGATAACAACAAGCCTGTGACTCTGCACTCGAATGGGATTGGAGGGAGGGCATCACATTGACGATGAGAGCCCACCTAGCAAGAGAGCAAGGGTGGACAGTATCAGGCCTTTCTGGTCACCTTCACGCCCCTGGGCCAGACTACACTTACTCATAGACCATGCTAAGGAGATGAGTCTTTAGTAGACACTTGAAAGTTTGCACAGAGTTTGTATTTCTAACCTTAATTGGCAAATCTTTTCACAGTAGTGGAGCTCTATGAGAGAAGGGCCTGCCTCCAGCTGTTAGTTTAGAAATTGTAGGTACAATTTAAAGGCTTCTATCTTGCGATTTAATGTTACATGTAGGTATGTATGGCTGGGTTGTGGTGGACATTTGCTTATTCCAAAGTACAACAAAATCATATTGCTTATTCTAAGTAGAACCCAGTCATTTAATAAGGCCATTATGTGTTTAGACTCTGCTCACTTGTACAGGATGTGTCTACAACAGATAGCTTTAGTTTTGGCTAAACTTCTCAAGGGTTGTAAACATCTCGTTATCTTTCTAAGCCGAAGGTTGCAGAGAAACAAGTGAGATATGTAGACTAGGAGGGGGACACTGTGGGCTGTACTGAATGTATATAAGCCAGAGCTCAACCTTCAACAGTCAGCTTTTAACTTGACTCTGATGAGAGTGTTGTTAACTGCTCCAGTGTTCCAGGTTTATAAATCTTGAATAAAGCTTTAGTTATTTAGTTATTTCTACTATAATGAGAACCGGGATTTGCTCCTTAAGTAATTTTGTTGGAATCGGGTCTTGCTGACAATTTGTGGGTTTAGAACTCATTATAAAGTCAGTGAATGTGTCGAGCTATACGGAATCAAAAACATTCTCAGTACAACTGAGATTTTGGGTACTATAATTATTTGAGGAGTCAGTTATTTTTTTCTAATGGTAATTCAATACTTTTTTAAACAAATTGATTATACTTATATGCACACCCTTATTTGCATCTTTCACCACTACCTTGTTCACACCTGAATTGTATACAGTATCCAATCCTATACACATGTGAGTACTTGTGCTGTTACAGAGCAGAAATGCTTTCTATTCTTAAAAAGTTTTAAAGTTGTGAAGCTTCTTTCACATGCAACCTGCGTGATGGACAAAGTCAACAGAAACGTATATGCTAACCCAATGACATGATAAACATCTGTGAGGTTATACTGTCTGAATATTAAATGGACAAAAAAGGAACAGGTCCTGCCTCCAAGCTCCATCTCTGGTTCTTCCACTATCCTCCTGACCTTCCTGCGTTACCTCACTACAGGTCATAAGTATTTGATACATCAGAAAAGCAGAACTTAATATTTGGTATAGAAACCTTTGTTTGCAATTGCAGAGATCATACATGTCCTGTAGTTCTCGACCAGGTTTTCACACACTGCAACCGGGATTTTGGCCCACTCCTCCATACAGACCTTCTCCAGATCCTTCAGGTTTCAGGGCTATCGCTGGGCAATACGGACTTTCAGCTCCATCCAAAGATTTTCTATTGGCTTCAGGTCTGGAGACTGGCTAGGCCACTCCAGGACCTTGCTTCTTACAGAGCCACTCCTAAGATGCCCTGTTTGTGTGTTTCGAGTCATTGTCATGCTGGAATACCCAGCCCCGGCCCGTCTTACTAGAAAAGCTCTTTTTCTGTCTCATCAGACCACATGACCTTCTCCCATTCCTCCTGGATCATCCAGATGGTCATTGGCAAACTTCAATTTTCCTTTTCCATCCAGAACTGGCTTGGTTGTTGTTTGACTCCTTGTGCAATATTAATGCCTGATAGCAGCTAGCAGTGGAATAAGTTTGTCAGACTTGACTTTGCTTAGCCAAATCAGAAAAGGTTGCATCTATTCAATTCAACCATTAAACTGTTATTCCATAAAACAAAACAATTTCCAAATTAACCAATAAAAACATCCTGTAGATGGAAAATGTAAAACCTAACAGATGCCAATGCTCTGTTATAACAATGCAAACAGGATTTATTTTATTGAACTCCTTATAAATTATTTCATTTGCCTTAAGACCGAAGCTCAACTCTTTCCAATCATAATCAATGATCATATCATACATACATCCCCCAGCCTTCACTTCATTACGTCAATAGAATTTGACACCATGAGTGAATGCAGAACAATGATGTTGAAAAACAAGAACATTCACTAACACCATCAAAGACATCAATGTGCAACACAGTCGCTTGTGCGAAGGAAGTATAAACCATATAACCTACTAACAAATGTGTCTAACATAGCTAAACAGCTCTCAAATTTGGCTTAACCAGAGTAGCATCACACAGGTCTGTGAAATTGCCTATCATCCCTTTATTATATCCTGTGGTTTCTTGGCACATGCCTGACCAAAAAATAGTTTGCCCCCTAAAGAGGATAAGCTGATCAACTAAATTATAGAAGTAAAAAACTCCACACCATGGTTTTAGTGGTGTACCCACGGCAACCACTAGGGCAATCATATTAGCATAGCTACAGCACACACATTTTACAGTTTTACAGGCCTATGGCCAAACTAACTTATGTCATACAAACAGTGTCTTGATTAACCTCCTACATTTTAGGGAATTCACGAACGTACATAAAATGTTGTTCCAAATAGTTGCGGTCAGCCAAACCCTATATCACTACTTTTGTGCATTTTCTTTGACCACATCTTTGGTTCTGTTGATTGTTCTGTCAGCAAAAATGGGGGATGACTATAGGTCTTTACCCTCACTTCAGTTGTTTTCAAAAAACATTCAGTTCAACCTTAAAGCTATTGAGAGGAAAATATATTTAGCTTTTACTTAATGTTTATCCCCAAACGGAATATGCTTGTGTTGGTGAAATTACCATAGATGAGACCCGTTTGAACACTTAAATTTAACCCTTAGTAATAGGCTAGTCTGATGTAATGGGAAAGGTTGGTGGGGCCATCCCAAGATGGTCTGCCCTCTGTAGTGGCAATTTCTTAACTAATGTACATTGGAGACATGTTTGCTTAACTATTACCTGGTGTGTAACACTGGTCTTTGGTTTTGACACATGTCGGTATAATACAAAGGATCATTAGATACGCCGCATAAGGGTATCTGTCCTTTGTTCCTTAGGAATGTTGTTGTTGGGGGAAGTAGGGGCAATTGGCTTTTCAGGGAAACATAGATCTGCAGGATGGGGGTAGATGCGGATCAATGGGTTTTAGGACAGGATAGGAGAAGATACAACAGGAGGCAGTAAGGATAAGGTGGGGGACAACCCCCCATTTGGGTAAAACCTGTGTGACCTAAGACAGCTGGGTGGCATCTTACCACACCCCTTTTAACTGTAATAAATACTGACTGTTCATGTATTTTCTTTAGAGGCTCCTCGAAATGATTATTCTGTAAGCTTTTGACGCTCCTCTCTATTTGCAAATAAACTGTTAATTGTGCCAAGAGAATTTTGTCTCTGTACTTACTCCTTAAAGAGTGTCTATCGATGGAATTGCTAGCACACCCCTTCCTGAACCCCTAAGCTTCAACCACATATGGTCAGCCACTAAAAAGGCCAAATGTTTCGTTTACAGTATGTAACATTTTAATTCACACACATAAAAAATCTGACATGGTCCTCAGACTATCCTTTCAATTTAGCTGACATCGTTCGTTAAATTATTTAGATTTAGTTGTCACGTCCTGGCTATGACCCTAGCCATTTTCGCGCTGGCTGGGGCCATAGTCAGGACATGGCCAGAAGAGGTGCCTCTGGGCACCTCTATGTGCTTTGGTCTCCCCAATTGGAGGCAGGTGTTCGTTATTGCCTCCAATTGGGGAACCTATTTATGTTGAAGGGTTGCCCACAGTATTGTGGTTTAATTTGGTTAACAGCCGTAGGCTATGCAACCCAGTCAGGAGAGCTGCTTTGAGTTTGTTGTATCTTTTGTTTTCTCTTTAATTAAACTGTCGTTCTACCTTCACACCGTCTCTGCGCCCGTGTCCTTTCACCAGCTTTATGACATTAGTGTCCAACCCATCTAATATTTTTGCTGTTTGTAAAAAAATCTTTAACATTATCTACACAGCAACTCTACATTAGGGTGTAAATTAAGAAAACTCTTAAGAATGGCAAAAAAAGTATATATGACAAAATCAAGGTAAAATATGTAATTCAAAGGACACTCAATGTAGGCCTTAAACACTTACATCTATACCCTATTTGTTTATTAGTCAATTTACCATCTTAGAATTTAATCTCCAATAACGAGTATCAGGCGTCTGTTTTAAAAACACAAGTGTGTTCCCAGTTATCGTTGGTAAATAAAAAAAGAGAAACAATATTATTTAATCAAACTCAATTCACCATTTAAAATACAACATCAAATTTTATTCTGGGAAGTTAACTCTCTTTAGCTGTATTACCCTCTTGTATGGGCTATAACTATATTGGATTAAAAAATCAGTCCTCATGGGACGCAGCGGTCTTCTTAACGATAGACTATCAATATGTGGATTCTTCATTCTACCACTTATATAATATATAAGGAGAGAGAAAACACAATATTTTAACCTTTTGTAAGACAACCATGAGACTTTTTTACCATATTAGAAAATCATTGTACCAATTTCCAATTCATCACTAGTATTCAGATGTACCCACGAGTGCTTGCGAAATGCTCAGCACGGAACAGATGGTTACCATGCGGTAGGCGTGTCAAAGCCTACCCAAATTGTCATTAGACCATTAACGCCTAACAATTTTAAACATTATCATCAACACAATGAATATACAGGTGCTGGTCATATAATTAGAATATCATTAAAAAGTTCATTTATTTCAATATACAGTCATTCCACACAGACTGATACATTTCAAGTGTTTATTCATTTTAATTTTGATGATTATAACTGACAACTAATGAAAACCCCAAAATCAGTATCTCAGAAAATTAGAATATTACTTAAGACCAATACAAAAAAATGACTTTTAGAAATGTTGGCCAACTGAAAAGTATGAACATGAAAAGTATGAGCATGTACAGCACTCAGTACTTAGTTGGGGCCCCTTTTGCCTGAATTACTGCAGCAATGCGACGTGGCATGGAGTCGATCAGTCTGTGGCACTGCTCAGGTGTTATGAGAGCCCAGGTTGCTCTGATAGTGGTCTATAGAGCTCTTCTGCATTGTTGGGTCTGGCGTATCAAATCTTAATCTTCACACAATCCCATAGATTTTCTATAGGGTTATGGTCAGGCGAGTTTGCTGGCCAATTAAGAACAGGGATACCATGGTCCTTAAACCAGGTACTGGTAGCTTTGGCACTGTGTGCAGGAAAATGAAATCTGCATCTCCATAAAGTTGGTCAGCAGCAGGAAGCATGAAGTGCTCGAAAACTTCCTGGTAGATGGCTGCGTTGAACTTGGACCTCAGAAAACACAGTGGACCAACACCATCTGATGACATGGCACCCCAAACCATCACTGACTGTGGAAACTTTACACTGGACTTCAAGCAACATGGATTCTGTGACTCTCCTCTCTTCCTCCAGACTTTGGGACCTTGATTTCCAAAGGAAAAGCACAAGGAATGTGACAGCTGAAACCCATGTCTTGCATACATCTGTGCGTGGTGGTTTTTGAAGCACTGACTCCAGCTGCAGTCCACTCTTTGTGACTCTCCCCCACATTTTTGAATGGGTGTTGTTTCACAATCCTCTCCATGGTGCGGTTATCCCTATTGCTTGTACACTTTTTTCGACCACATCTTTTCCTTCCATTTGCCTCTGTATTAATGTGCTTGGACACAGAGCTCTGTGGACAGCCGGCCTCTTTAGCAATTAACTTTTGTGTCTTGCCCTCCTTATGCAAGGTGTCAATGGTCTTTTGGACAGCTGTCAAGTCAGCAGTCTTCCCCATGATTGTGTAGCCTACAGAACAAGACTGAGAGACCATTTAAATGCCTTTGGAGGTGTTTTGAGTTAATTAGTTGATTAGAGTGCGGCACCAGGTGTCTTCAATATTGAACCTTTTCACAATATTCTAATTTTCTGAGATACTGATTTGGGGGTTTTCATTAGTTGTCAGTAATAATCATCAAAATTAAAAGGAATGAACACTTGAAATATATGAGTCGGTATGGAATGAATGCATACATTATGCAAGTATCACCTTTTGAATGGAATTACTGAAATAAATCAACTTTTTGATGATATTCTAATTGTGACCAGCACCTGTAGTGAACAAAATGACATAGTGAACATGACAGAGCACAACAAAACAGACTATTTCTAATGCCTATTAAAACATGCTATATACCATCAAAGTGCTTTTCAAACTACATGTAATATGTAATTAAATAAGCTTTGCAATTACTGAGGATGCTGATCAGGTTTCCTTGATATGTTCCAGCTTCATTCAATGGTTAGGTACGACACATTTTAGGAAATAAACATTAAGAACTCTGAATCAATGAAAGCTCATGTCATTTCCTACTATCGTCCATGATTCTACGATCCCATAAGAGAGACTTCATCTTGAGACTATTGTCGGTCGGCAAGGTGGTCAAACAGAATTAATCTTTGTCCATTTTGATTGTCTCCTTTGTCTCCTTTTGCCAGCTCTGAGTTTTGCCTTCTGGCTCAGCTATCTTTTCAACACGACGGTGCGATAAAGCGATTGCAATACCGCCCCTACTACTCCGATTCTCGGGCCAATCTCCCGCTCCATTATTTCTTCACTCGCGAACAAGATGCGAGTGTAGAAAAGATACTTGAACTACTTTACTTGGGATGAAACCTCATTCCCTACCCGGAGGAGGCACTTCATTGGTTTCCTGCTGAGAACCATGGCCTCTGATTTAGAGGTGCAATTCCTCATCCCAACCGCTTCGTACTCAGCTGCGAACCGGTCCAGTGAGTGCTGGAGGTCACAGACCGATGATGCCATCAGGACCACATCATCTGCAAAAAGCAGCAATGAGATCCCCAGCCCACTGAACTGTAAAACCCTCCCCACTCCGACTGCGCCTCAATATCCTGTCCATAAACGTTACAAACAGGATTGGTGACAAAGCGCAGCCCTGACGGAGGCCAACCCCCACCTGGAACGAGTCCAACTTACTACAGAGAACCTGGCCCCCTCCAGGATCCTTGCAAGAGTAAAGAGCTGGTCGGTTGTTCAACGACCAGGACGGAACCTGCATCGTTCCTCTTCAATCTGAGGTTTCGACTATCTGCCTTGAGTAGACAACACTAATGTGAGAAGGGAGAGGGAAGAGAATGTTAGGAGTGGTCAGGCTGGAGGAAAACCCAAGAGAAAGTGGAAGTATATGTATGCCTTTTCTTTCCTAGAGAAATCAATAGCTTTCCGGGGGTATTCGTATTATTACCCACAACAATAA
Organism: Esox niger; assembly: GCA_016801105.1. Classification (NCBI taxonomy): domain Eukaryota; kingdom Metazoa; phylum Chordata; class Actinopteri; order Esociformes; family Esocidae; genus Esox; species Esox niger. The sequence goes on along the minus strand of JACXGJ010001015.1, from coordinate 86,656 downwards.
AAGTACTAGACCTAATCATGTTTAGACAGGCATAGGACATTTTAAAATGTCTCGTCAGCCTTAATGAAAACTGTTAATTCTTCTTTTTGAACAGGACCTGTAGTCATTTAGATCAGCAGGAGGAAGAGCAGGAGCAGGATGAACATCAGTGTGAGGCAGGGCCAGGGGACCGTTCAGAGCTGGGGACTAGTCAGGTCAGGGGACCAGTCTAGGAATTAGAGTGAGGGAGTGTGTGTCAGCTGTTGTGCCGCAGTCAACAGCCAAGGGAAAGAGGAAGGGAACACAGAGGGACCTGTTAGATGCTTACCTGGAAAAGAAAGAGGCCAGATAGCTTGAGAGAGCTAGGAAAAAATGTCAGGATGACATCAGTTTCTTGTGAGCTCAGTCCCAAGTATTAGTAGGCTGCCCCTAAAAAGGCAGTCATGAGTTAAACTTAAATGTATGGCGTTTCTCCATCAAAGTACAGGGTGATTATACCAGTTTATAAGTACTAATGCTATGTAGCCTAACCCATGATGGTAAATCAGTCGACTTATTGTAGAACTACAGTCTTGTTGGGAAAAGATCATAAATAAATAAACAATACAAATTGCAAACTGACTTGCTGGTCATGTGTTTCATTGTCAATCGTCATTTATAAGGTTTTAGAAATGTATAATTGTAAAAACAAGACAAAAAAGCTGGCTGTTAGAATGAACATTGCTAGTACAATCTATTTTTTTTAACAAACTGTATTGTAAGTATCAAGCAATGTATCTATTACTCATTAAACATTTAATTGAACACTATATTGGAATGATTATAATTATTTAACAATTTGGAACATTTACAAGGAACAACAGAATTGGCCATCAGAAAGATAGTGTGACAACTACGCCATCTGCTGCCCATCCTCCTCCTGCAGGAGGCAGGCCTCAGCGCTCGATGTCACCGGCCTTCTGACACCACCGCCCATCATCAACCCATCACACCTTTTGTCTCGTTTAGCGCACCTGATCACCATTCAGTCATTTTCCACAGTATATATGTTCCCTCTGTCTTTATGTGTTATTGTCTCGCCGTGATGAGCATAAGTCAGCTCAGACAATAAATATATGAATATCAACCTACCGTCTCCGCAGTCTGCTTCACCTCCGTCCAACGAACGAGCTGACAGATAGACCACTGCGCATATGGTCATACTGCCAAGGAACCTATCTGACAGGTGTGACAAAATAGTTCTTAAAAGTATCTCAAAGCCTCAGAAGATGCCGTTTCCCCAAAGGCTTCTGATATAGCCTTGCACGCTCTCATCCTCAATTTAATCTCTGCTCATATCCTCCTCTCTCTGGTGATGAGCTTCTGGATGCAAGAAGTTGCAGAGAATGAAGCTGGCTTTGATGATACCATCAGCTGTGTCTGGACAGACCTGCATCTGACACTGGCACTCTCTCCAGCGTTTGGTAAGATTGCCAAAGGCATTTTCTGATATGCAACGGACACTTGGCAGGCGGTAATTAAATATGCGCATTTCTTCTGGAATGCGCCGTCCAGGATATGTTTGGAGGAGGTTAGGCTTCATGGGGAAGGCCTGGTCTCCTATCATCACAAATGACACTGGCCCCAACTTGCAGATGGGAGTGGAGATGGTGGAGGCACATGCAAAACCCCTGACTGGAGGTCTCTGCTGAGACATCTTATGTCTTTGCAAAGACACCTCCATTGCTGTTGCTGCCGAAGGCACCGATATCAACTGCTAGGAAACTGTAAACTGCGTCCACCACAGCTAGGAGGTTAACAGAATGTTCCTGTGTTCTTCCAGAGGCCCTACGATGGTGATGGCAAGAAGGTTACCCTCATGTGCTCCCAGATCACATTACAGGTGTCCTTCAACATTTTTTCCTCAATTGAGACACTTAAGTGAAAACTAGCTGGTATGGTGGTGAATTAATCCCCAGTGCTGAGGAATCTATAAAAGAAACAGGCCAACAGATTATACAGGTTATTATTATACCGAGTATAATCAGGTTTAACACGGATTATTGTATTTAGTTTTTGTTTGCCTTCTAGTCTTTTTTTCTGTGTCTTTTCTCTCACTGAGCATCTAGTGGGGAAAATGCAGTTCTACCCTTTCATGTCAAAAGGGTTAAACATGGTTTTGTGGCTTCAGTTGTTTTAATAACCATTAAAGAATTTGAGATCTGTTTCGCTCTATAAGACAAATCTTTCAATGAGTTATACATTTTATAATTCCTTCAGTGATTATGTTTTTTCTGTTTGCATAGTTATAACAGAGCATTGGCATCTTATGTTTTACATTTTCCATCTACAGTATGTTTTTAAACATTTTTTGGAAACGGTTTGTTTGACATAAGGTCTTACATTTTAATGGTGGAATAGCATAGATGTAATCATTTTTTTATTTGGCTAAGCAAAGTCCAGTCTGATCGGACAATGGAATCTCATCCCACTGCCATGTGCTATCGGGCATAAATGTAGCACATTGAATGAAACATCAAACAAGTCAGTTCAGGATGGGAAAGGAAATTTGACATTGACCTTTATGGACACTTGAATAAGGTGTAAGCTTCACTCTAATGATGGAACTTCTGAGATCCACAAGTTTACAGGACTAATCTACTGTCTTTATTGTTGGGAGTTGACGGAACCATACCCAGTGGATGAAAGGCTGATGGACTGTTGAACCACACTAATCGTTGTTTTGCAGTTATACTATCAAAAGATTGGGACATCACAACCCCTTTTCTGATGATACATGATGTCACTGCCTGGACACAGACAACTGAGTGTGTGAGTATCAGCAACATGTTCAAGAAGGATTTCTACCACTACACTGGTCGAATCTGTTTCAAATCTTCCTGACCACTCACATGGCAGAACAATGCTAGGGTCAGACCACTTGGTTTCACACTCCATTTCTAGATGAATCATCAACAGCGAGATGAGAGGAGAATCCACCGTTATCCATCCAAAGGACTCCACATACTATGAGTCGGAGTAACACGGGACAGTTGACTGGACAGGTCACATGGTTCCATCACAGTGGAAGACACTGTTGTGGTGTTGAATTAGTGAAGTGTTGGAAACTCACTGTTCCTTTACACACCTCCACTGACTTGTTAGGAAAATCAGGCAATTTGCTGGGTCCATATCACACTGACTGCAATAACTGATATTGGAACTTTACATCACTGATAACGGACAGAGAAGACTGAAGACTCAAACTACAGGACCTTTGATGGGAATCTAGTTTCATTCCTAACAATCAATCGTTTTCCTGAATTGACTGGTATATATTTATCTTAATTCCTCTCCAGACAGGCAGAGGACTACATATGATCACTACCTTAATATTGGTCATTGATACTTTGTTTGTGAAGTTGCTTAATAGTCATAATTACAACAGCTATTCTGTTATGTTTAATAGTGCCATATTCCTTTTCAAATGTAGAAACTGTCACTAGTACATTCATTGGAGTTGAGTGTTGTGCATTTCATGAATATGTCATGTTAGGTCTGTTTCTGTTGGACACAGGTTAAACTGATCGTAGCCTGGGATTTGATGTGTCTGGTAAAGATTGATCAGGATGGTCACTATGATTGCAATGTCATACATGTGTCAGGGCAAGCTGTGTCCACTAAATCTAAGTTGGAAAATACCATACAAGGGGCTTTTGTAAGATAAACCTTTCTTTTTGGGGGGTATTTTACTGTGTAATGGCTAGTTATGACCGTTGGTCACCTCCCTGGTATCCTGGTATACAGATTGTGTTAATTCTGTATTCAGTGGAGAGAGAAAAGGAAAGAACTATGGAAGGTTAACATTGTTGTCTCATGCTGAATGAAGATGGCTCTCCCCTGACTTCAGGTTGCATACATTTCGTTCGTGGATATCACTTGGACGGAAGCTGACACATGCTTCCAAGAATTAGTTGCTTATGTTTTATTATACATTGGGAAACATTAATCCTAAATATAGATCAAAACTAGCTGTGGTTTGCCTGCTTGCCATTGCTAAGAAGAGTGAGCTCTCTGAATGTGGAGTTGATGTAATTTTGGGAAGGTTGCATGAAGACTTACTATATGACGGTGTTAAAATTCAAATTGGGAATGGTGAACGTGAGATATTTGGAACATTAGTTTAGATTTGTGGAGACACATTAGCTCAGCATGAGCTTTGTGGATTAAAAGAGGGTGTTTGTTTTGCTTACAGCAAAGCAGACAGCGTAAATGTTTATTTGAAGAAAAGCAAATTAATTTCGATGAGGATAACTTTGAGGCAAGAGAGATGTCCGGCAGTGTAGCGACATTGACAAGGCCAACACTGAGTGTCTCACAAAAAGGTTAAACGCATATTCGGAATCAACAGAAGGAGCAAACTGGTAGAATTCCGGGGCTTTAACTTGATCCAACAAACACCCCAAGATATGATGCACATAAATCGAGAAGGCATTGCTCCATAAGAAATAAAGTGTGTGATAAAACATTTTGTTCTTTAAGGACAACTAGACTTGACTGCTCTAAAAACTGCATTGATTGGATTTCCCTACTCATCACTTAATGTTAGAGATAAACCAAGCCCTATATCCTATAGCACATTAGCTTCCAGTGATAATATGTTGAAGCAGTCCTCAGGGCAAATGATTGTTCTATTAGAAATACTGCCATTTCTGATTGAAATAGTTAAAGGGAATGAATACTACACAATCATTCATGAACTCAGAAATTGTTCACATTTTGTTTGCTCTTGTTGTTGGTCTACAGACGATTTACAAATTAAAAACACTAATTGATCAGCATTTAAAGCATACGAAGAATCTTTTCCATGATAACAACATCACCCCAAAAACAACATTATTTGATTCATGCCCCATCACAGGTTAAACTACTGGGACCAATGATTCATCACATGTGCATGAGATTCGAACCAAACATTGTTTTTTCAAGAAATGGGCCTCAAAAATACATTTCAAAAAGGTTTGCAAGCCTTTAATAAGACATAATCAACTTTATGAATGTTGTCAGAATATAAGTTGTTCTGAACACCAAATGTTTTCACCTAATGAGTCTAATGAGTGTTGGGACCAACATTGGAAATAAGTAACATGTCATACATAGAGGAAAAAGTACAGGCCTTCCTTGGAAATGACAAAGTAAACCATGCAGTGTCTTTTAAATGGATTAATCTAAATGGCAACAAATATACACAGGTCTAGTCATTGCTTGTTTGTGCTGTTAATTCTAATAATCTGCCTATATTTGGACTTTGGAAATATTTGGAAATATCTGTGTAATAGATTAGATTATCATTATATTGTTTTGAGTTCCATTGGCACAATATGTTTTGACAGAGATTACATGGCATATAAAATAGAGATTCCAAAAATGACACAAGCAAATAAACTGATATCTGCAGATAGCTTTGTAGATTTCACTCCATATTACAGTTTTACTCACAAGGACATAGCTTTTGCCCCCATGAAATATTACCTGGGAGATGTTATTGGACTACATAAAGCCTCATCTGATGTATTGTAAAACGTACAAACGTACGTCTGGTGGACAAACTGTTTGATTGAAATGTTGTTTCTTGACTTCAAGGTATGCATCTTTGACACGTTTGCATCGGAATGTTTTGTTATTTATTGGCCAACAAGAGCTGATACAGGAGTGCTACCCCTGATGGTTCATGCTGGATTTTCTATCATTGAGCAGTGAAAATGACCAAAATCGAATGAAATACTAAAATAGTTGATCATCTTTTGAAAAAGCCTTGTTTGAAGATCTGAAGTGAAAACACTGCAGGAGTGATTGAGCGAGTGAGAAATTCAAACTAAATCTTGGTGCCATATCATTTTTTTAAAGTAATAACAGCTTATATTATAGTATCCTGCTGCAGCATTGAACCACATGCATCACTGCACTGACTCAGTCAGAGTTTAAGAATGCAGCCTAATAAAAAAAAAAAAAAAAATGTTTTCAAAAACGAATATGAATTCTGCTATCTGTTGTCAGTCGTATACATTTTGGGTCAAGGGCTAAGGTAAAAAGTATTTTTCAGATCACATGCAAATTCATTATTTAAAAATTATACAATGTGATTTTCTGGATTGTTGTTATAGATTCCGTCTCTCACAGTTGAAGTGTACCTATGATAAGAAATATAGACCTCTACATGCTTTGTAAGTAGGAACACCTGCAAAATCAGCAGTATATTAAATACTTGTTCCCCCCACTGTATATATACAGTGGGAATAAGAATTAAACATTTACTATGTAATTCTTGGCATAAACAACCTGTAATTACTACGGAGCCCTATTTGGCCTATAACACCACAGGTGTAACTTATTTAATATGCTTTTTTTTTTTAAAGGAAAACAACATTTTGGTTTGAGGACATTAACATCAAGATAGATCAACCAATACCCTTTTTGTACTGACACCTATCATAATAGGATAACCACTTACTGGATCTAAACAAACTGGTTCTGACACTGCTTTACAAAGTCTCCTAAGGATGTATTTAAGTTGCTACATGGACATTTGTAGTTGCATTTGCCTTCATTGCACATCTGAACATCCCACTTGTAAAATACATTCTACTTAATACTTGAAACTATTGTTGAATCTAATCAAATATATCTATGGCCAGCTGGTGGCAAAATACCAAATTAAATTCATTTTCTTTTACACCAAAATGACACTTGTGTGTTGACATCAGTCAGTTATTAGAGGTCCAAACGTCGATGTCAATAAGAGTTCATTTTTAGTATTTCCCAGATCAGAGCAGTCATCAGAAATGTTGTTCTAACAACACTGAAATATTTCAGAGAACACAAACTCAAGAAGGACAGTAACAGAGCGTAAGCTAAAGGCGCTGAGAGAAAACAACTTTCTCTGCGGTGTTATTTCAGTGTCATTCACTAACCTAATGAAATGTAATATCTGCTATTGACATCCTATGTAATTACTCCAAGCATGTTACAACTGAGATTATTGAGGATGTTCAGGAAATGAATGGCCTTACAGAATCAGCCAGCACAGCTAGGTTCCTGGCTCATCGCTAGGTTGATTTAAAGACACTTCATCATTTGTATTGCTTGCACTCTGGGATTTAAGGCGGGGTATCTGTAACAAGCAGAGTGGCTTATGTAATATGGCATTTATAAACAGTGTTGACCCATGATACCTGAATTAGGAATCCGTGGTCCCCAGGGTACGGTCCCGTACTGCAGATCGGCCTGATGGCAGTTACCTGGGGAACCTTTCAGGATCTTTGCCTGTATTTAGAATTTCCATTTGAAAATGCTGACATCTAGTGGACATGTGTGACATTGCAGACAAGTTGTAGTGAAAGTGAGTTCAACATTCAGATTTATGACAATCAGGAACTTGGTGGTCTGCCTGGTGGACAACATACTACAAATAAGTGCTGAATAGGTGTTATAGAAAACCTGGTTTGCCTAATACTTTACAGCCTGAGATCAGTGCTAGTGCTGCAATCTTATATTTGATGAACTTTTGAATTATATAAAATGTCCACAAATGTAATAGATTTTTTACAGAAAACAATTGTTTATTGAAGTCACTAGATTGCTGATTTGAATATATTTCCATCCATCAGGTTCTTGATTCTTTGCTGGACTTGCAGCAGTCACATTTGCAGCAGTCACATAATGTCTATCTCCCAAGTCCATACTGTCGAGAAGAGGTGGAGATGTGCATTAGAAGATTAAAAAACAACATGGATCAACAGTGAGTTTATGTTTGAATTCGGCATCGTACATGGCAAATGATTTGCATACCAATCAATGACCAAATATGAACTAGAGCAGGATGAAGTCAGACATGATCATGGTTGAATCAGGCTGGACAAGGCTGGACCAGGTTGTAGTCAGGCAGGACCAACTTGAAGTTAAACAGCACCTGAGAGGATCCATGCAAAACTAGGATAGAGTCAGGCATGACCAGGAATAAGCAGAGCAGGACCAGGGTGAAGTACTATAGGACCAGGGTGAAGTAGTGCAGGAACAGGATGTAGTAGGGCAGGAACAGGGTGTAGGAGGGCAGGACCAGGGCAGGACAAGGGAGTAGTCAACACAGGTAGGATTCCTTAATTCCCATGCGAACTGAGTGAAGCCAGTCCAGCCATACAGTGTACAAAGGGCAGACAAAATGTCAACACAAGGAAGGAATTGTCTAAGATTTCATAAAGCGCCATTAACATCAGCAGTTGTTAAAAAGTAATTTACAGACAACCAGCCTGAAACCCCAAAGAGCAAGCAGTAACTGTTTAGATGCACAGTGGCTAGGAAAAACTCCCTAATAGGTTCAAATTTAGGATGAAGCCTAGAGAGGAACCAGACTCTCTGGGGTGGCAAGTCCTCTTCTGGCTGTGCTGGGTGAAGATGACAAGAATACAATATTATTATAATCAAGAAATACATGTGGGCTGTTTGAAGAGTCTAAACAGAATCCAAGTCAGCTGCATGATCAGGTGGACAAGAACAGGGAAAATCAGGTGGGGTGACAGCAGTGGCAGCTGGAATTATCAGGTAGCAACAACCAGGAGGACTTTGGACAGGGACAGCAAAGAGTACTTTAGGCCTTGTAGTCCTGGGGTGTGGTCCAACAGCGCATGTCCTCCTAAGTTTAAACAGAAAAGGAAGAAAGGGAAAGGAAGGGACGCTAGTTACCTTCTCACCCGGCACAATAAAATAGCAGCTTAAACATCTTGTGGTTGAGAGCCAAAACAATGAAGTAACACTCCAAGATGAAGATCTGCTCCTCCCTACACGTGTCCTCCTTCCTCCTTCGTTGACATGATTACGCAACTGTAGCCTGTAAGGGCACAAGTGGCTAACTAAATGTCAACACTAGGAATAATACTCCAAAATGAAGATCTTCTCCTCCCTGCGTGTGTCCTTCCACCTTGGTTGACCTGAGTGAAAACAGCAGCCTCAAGGGGAACAAGTTGTTCACTAAAAGTCAACACAAAGAAGGACTACTCCAAGATGAAGCACTTCTCTTACCTGTGTGTGTTCTCAAACCTCCTTGCTTGTCCTCAATTCCAAAAAGCAACAGCCCAAGAAGAAGTTCGACCCCTACCTGCGCGCATCCTCCTTCCACCTTGGTTGACCTGAGGGAAAAATTGCAACTTCAAAGGGTACAAGTAGCTCACTAAAAGTCAACAAAAGGATGGAACATTCCAAGATGAAAGGTCTTCTCTTCAATTTGAATGTCGTACATCCACCTTGGTGGACCTGATCGAAAGACTGCGAGCTTTAAGGGAAAGAGTATCTCAGTCAAAGTCAACACAAGGAAGGAACATTTGATCTCCCTGATTGCATTTCCTCCTTGTGTGACGGAAGTGAAACCTGCAGACTCAAGGGGCATGAGTTAGTCACTAAAATCAACACAAGCAAGGAATAAACCAAGATGAAGGTCATCTCTTACCTGCGTGCAGCGTCCTCTTTCCTCCTTGGTTGACCTAAGTAAAAAACTGCATCCTCCAAGGGCACAAGTAGCTCACTGAAAGTCAACACAAGCAAGGAATAAACGAAGATGAAGGTCTTCTCTTACCTGTGTGCGTCCTCAAACCTCCTTGGTTGACCTCAGTGAAAATCTGCAATCTCAAAGGGCACAAGTAGCTCATTGAAAGTCAACACAAGGAAGGAACTTACCAACATGTTCAACTCCTGCCTGTGTGCGTCCTCTTTCCTACTTGGTTGATCTGAGTGAACAACTGCAGCCTCAAAGAGCCTTGATGTGGCTCAATAAAGGTCAACACAAAAAAGGACTACTCCAAGATGAAGGACTTCTCTTACCTGCGTGCATCCTCCATCCTCCTTGCTTGACTTGAGTGAAAAACTGCAACCTCAAAGACACAAGTAGATCATTAATAGTCAACACAAGCAAGGAAAAAAAACAAGATGCAGGACTTCTCTAACCTGTGTGCATCCTGCACCATCCTTGCTTGACCTGAGTGAAAAACTGCAACCTCAAAGACACAAGTAGATCATTAATAGTCAACACAAGGATGGAACTTACCAACATGTTCAACTCCTGCCTGCGCAGGAACATTTGATCTACTGAACGTATTTCCTCCTTGTGTGACGTAAGTGAAACCTGTTGCCTCTAGGGGCACAAATTAGTCACTAAAAGTGTCAAAGGGTACAAAGGAATTTCCAAAGCATTAGATTATATGGCACGATAGAGAAATTACCAAGAACTGGACGTCCCTCCAAAATTGACAAAAGGAGAAAAGATCTTGTCAGGGGGGCTTCCAAGAGCCCTACAGCAACATTTAAGGAGCTGCAGGAATTTCGTGCACGTGCTGGCTGTGTGCTACATTTGACAACAAGCTCCTGCATTCTTCCTATGAACGGGCTATGGGGTAGGGTGGCAAGACGAAAGCCTTTTCTTACAAAGATGGAAGCCCCGCTGAAGTTTGCAACTATACACATCAAGTCTCCCGAAAGCATGTGGGAAAATGTATTATGGTCTGATGAAACCAAGGTTGAACTTTTGGCAATAATTCCAAAAGGTATGTTTGGCACAAAAACAACACTGCACATCACCCAAAGAACACCATACCCATAGTGAAGCATGTTGGTGGCAGCATCATATTTTGGGGCTGTTTTTCTTCACCTGAAACTGGGGCCTTAAACAGGGTGGAGGGAATTATGAACAGTTCCAAATACCAGGCAAATTTGCACAAAACCTTCAGGCCTCCATCAGAAAGCTGAAGATGAAGTTCACCTTTCAGTTACGACAATGACCCAAAGAACACATCCAAATATACAGAAGCATGGCTTCACCAGAAGAAGAGCTTGATGTGGCATCTTGACGTGGCACATCTTGCCAGGTGAAGATGTGCCATGCTAATTTACTCCTACCCAAAAAGACTGAGTGCTGTAATAAAATAAAAAGGTGCTTCAACAAAGCATTAGTTTAAGGGTGTGCACATTTATGCAACCAGATTGAGATTTCTTTATTATAAATATTTCCCTCTCAAAGATTTCAGTTTGTTTTTCAACTGAATTGTTTACGGTATAGTTCACATTAAAGGTGGATAAATTTCAGATATGATTTATCAATTTTTTTACATCACAAACACCAGGGGTGTGTAGAATTTTTATATCCAATGTATTTAAACACACTCTTCTCTACAGACCCCTGCTATTTCAACCCACTTTCCCTCCATGGAATAAAACACTCTTCACTAGGGACCACTGCTATTTCAGAAAATAATATTTCCTATGTCCATGCTCTCTACTATTGCCCTGTCTAAAAAAACATTCAACTAAGTCTTGAATGAGACAACAGCGGGAGTGTTTTCAGTACACATTGGGTAAAATAATCATTACAAAAGAAAAGGGTGTACTAGCAGACAAAGCCTACATTGGCTCTTGAGTGGATAGGCTGGGAGAAGATATTGACTGAAATTGTGATTTGGAGAAACTTGATCCTTGTAAGGGTTACTGCGGTAGCCATTCCATCCTCCAACATAAACCCAGTAGTGTTTTCATGTGACCCTGAAATAGAGACAATCTGGGGTGTTGGTTGGCATTTGAACTAACATGACAGCTTGAAGACTGACTCTGTAGTGTCTACAGTGTCCATGGAAGGCATCCTTGTAGGAGTTGGATGAGGTCTAGGCCCACTGCTATTTCAACACGCTCTCCTCCAGACCTTACTGCAATTTCAGCACACTCTCCAATTGTATTGAGTGGTAGAAGTAAAGAAATGTCTTACATCCTTCGTTTGAACGACTTACTGAAAGTCAGCCACTAACAACCGATTCCCACCCATATACTGTACCAGGACGATGTGGCACTGCTGAGAGTGCAGAGGATCGAAACATTGTGAGGCAAAAGGGGGGGCGGTGGTCTCAGGCTTTTTAAACTTAAAAAGAAGCTATTAAATGTCTATAATCATCAGCACAGGTGCTTTCATTAAGTCATATAGTATGGAAATTAAATAGTTATGTTTGCAGTGAAATATTGGGGTGGACAAATCAGAGTTTTTCCCTAGATGGGGGGCCAGATCAAAAATAAGCCCATTGTTATCAGATGGTGTTGTTTTCTTATATTGTTCTCAGAAGACACAATGTGTTTTACAAACCTTCGTTTGATGTTTCTAGGCTGCATCTTCATTGCGCTTGTAATATTGAATGTCGCTTTCTTTTCTGCCCAAGTACTTCATTTAAAAAAAAAACATTTGCACTGTTTTTATAATCTATGACTAGGCTCTTACGGTCTAAATGTGTAAATACTTTCCTGTACGCGGTAAACTCGGCCTGTCTTCAGCTGTGTTGGTTAACTAATGCCCAAGAGACTCAGAATGCTTATACTTTGGTATTCCGTTTGAATACGTCACAATCACATGCGAATTCTAAGTGTTAATAGGATGTGTAGTTGCCCCGGAGGCGACGTGGAGGGAAAACAATTGTAAAGCGCGCCTTCAAGATATGAAACGCACGCGCGCTTTACTAAAGAGCATGCCCGGTTTACTGAAGCGCAGGTCCCCAATGCCCAACTAACAGCAGTTTATTGCAACTAACGGCATTTCAGATCAACTGCCGAAAATTAGGCTACGTATTACAATTTAAGAATGTACAGTCATGTATCTGTTATATTACACTTGTGAACTGTTTCATTTATTGAAAGCACCGAAAGCATTGCTATGGACACATTCCTTTTTCAGAATCTGTGATTGCCAGCTAACGTCCCCGTATAATCGGACACCCCTATCATCAGCCTTGTTTAGTGATTGGAGAACTAAATCCTCTCAACCAACACTCAAGTTCAAAATGTAAATGCACTGGAAAACAACGGTACGTTTTGCTATTAAACATAACCTTTCAGTTATCCCACCACTATTTAATAAAGATGTATGTAATGGAGGTTAAATACTTTTTAGAGTTTAAAAAAATGTCATGTATGGAAATTGTTTTGGACAAGTTTATATTCGAGATTAAACCGACATTCACATTCGTTCCTCTGTTCAGGCTCCCTTCCACTTTAAGGAACCGTGGTAAAAGAGTAATCCAGGTAATTGACGAAATGTCAGAAGACGAATTTAGTATCATGATGGACTCTCATCAACATCAATCCATATGACAAACACTCTACCACATTTCACACTGTCAAAAGATCTTCATTGACATTATCACCAATCAATAAATAAATGAAAACATTCAGTATTTCTTCAATATATTTTTCAGCGATTGTCAAAAGAACTTCAAACCTGATGTATTTTATTCTACAAAGAGCTGGCCTACTTGTTCAAGCTTTGTTTTGGTGAGCACTTGTGGATTTATTAATAATCAATCAATCATTGCAAACACATCTAATTCGGTATTTCTTAAGTATCTTCTTCAATGATTGTCATAGGAACTTCAGGATGGTTGTGGTTGGTAAGTGTCCCTTTGGTTGATGCTTAGCAATGTGACTGAAGTTCAACACTACTGTGTTGGCCAGGTGTTTTGTAAAAGTACTTTCTCAGAAATGCTGATGTAAAAAGGGCTTTATAAAATACATTTGATTGGTCGATTGACTGTGACAATCCATGAAAAATATATTGAAGAAATACAGAATTTTACATTTCTCAACTGATTTATTTATTAGTGATAAATCAAGGAGGCTCTTTTGACAATATGAAGTGTGGTTTAGTATTTAGCATGTGGGTTGATATTGATGAGTGTTCATAATAATACTATTTTCGTCTATAGATTTCAGCGATTACCTGGGTTACTCATTTACCTCGGTCCCTAAATGTGAAAGGGAGCCTGAACGTTGGAACCTATGTGAATGTCTGTTGAAACTACAATATAAAACTGATTTCACATCGGTGTTTCAGACTTGCGCAACAGACCAGACATCAAGTGTTCAATATTTTTTCTTCACCAGAAGGCATGAAAGGTGGCTAAAACGTTCTAATAAACCCTTAAAAGGAGACTATGATCAGTCATAGTAATACTTTAAGCAAAGTGGCTATAAACGGGATAACCCGAAAACATTACCTTGCTAACGTACAGTACTAGCTAAATATTTGGCTTGATATACTTAGGTGAGTTCATTATTAAAGTAATATCTGTCAGTAGTAGTAGGCATACACATCATACCATAATTTTATGTAGTAACGTGAGCTAGCTAAAATAACACTTTCTGTAATGCAGATTGGCTGTAAACTTTTTAAATGAAGATTATTGACATTTTTTAAATTAGTTTAAATAAAAATGCCTCAAACATGTAACATGTAACATGTCACTTCAACACCATTAATAGATTTCCTAACATAACTCATCTTACAGACGAAGGTGGACATGCTGTCCATTTTGCGGCAACGCAGGATTTCCGAAGAAAATCATGGAGGAAAATGGAGGAAGACAAGGTCAATAGATGTTGATGATAAGATTGGGACGATAAATGTAAATCAACGAAGGATTATATCTGCAATCTGTGTTTTGAATATGATATAATGCCCCACGTTTTATTGGTGATATTCTGCTGAAAACCATCTTTTTGCAACATGTTCGACAACTAGGCTACTGCAATTGGATCATTACTGCTATTTGCAAGATGGTGCACAGTTACTGCTATTGCAGTATTGTACAGTATCGTTTTTATTTAGCTTATTATGCACATATCTTCATCTCGCTTCACCTACTGTTTGTACGTAGTATATATTTTTGATTGGTGTGATTATTATACTGTAGCCGTCATAACTGTGAACCGTGTTTGTTAGAGAGCATCATGGAAATCCTGGGGAGAGGATTCCTTTTTCACTGTTGTAACAATACCTTATTTTCAGTTGCATATTGACACCTCATGATTCCCTTCATGCCTGATAAGGATCTGGACAAGTACCTCCCTCTTTAGGCAGGTGAAGCAGAAATTAGTGCCCCAAACTCCTCACCCAACCAACCCTCTACTCCATCAGTCACCGCTTTGTGGCATCTCAACATTAAACAATGAAAATCAATCTCAAAATTGACAAGCAAGTTCTCTTGAATGGACAGACCAGGACCAAATCAGCATCATGGAAACAGACCCCACTGCTGACTTGTTAGAGATGGCTCCATGACAGCTTTATATTAGTGCCATATCCATTGAATAGGAAATCCAAATAGGATATAAGCTACTCGATGATGACATGTCTGTCCTTGATGTGTGGTCCTGTATGCAAGGTTGCCAGATATCATTGTCAATAAACTGCATTTCTCCCGCAGACTCCAGAGAAAATCGACCCGCCCAAGCCCATTAAATATATAGCATTCCACATGCCAAAGTGGCTATAAGATTGACTGTGTTTTACCCCACAGCCAAATTCCACCCGCATTTGGCAGGTGGGCAGGTGCTAATGTCAAGCCCTGCATGTGACCTTATCAGTCATCCAATCCAGATTATTCTGTCGGGTAGTGTTAAGCACAGAGAACAAATCTGTTGGATGAATATGAGCCTGTTAACAATTAGCTGTTTGTCGTCTCTGCTTCACTCATCTCGCTGGCCATAGCTCGTACTCAGTTGTCTGTGTCCAGTTGGTGGTAAGATTTGTCACTAGAAAGGAGTTTGTGATGTCCCTACCTGTGAACGTATAAATTCAACACAACTGGTTGAAGTCCTACTACAGTCTATCAGACTTGTATACACTGGATATTGTTTCAATATCTCCCAACAATGCAGACACTAGATCAGTCCTGAAAACTGTTGTATCACAGACCCCTTTATTAGGTTGAGGCTTACACCCTATTAAGGCATGTTTCCATAATAGTCTATGACAATTTTTGTTTTATACATCCAGAACTTTCTTAGTTAATGTTTGAATCCATGTGCTTTTTTATGTCAAATAGCACTTGGCAGTTGAAAGAGATTCCATTGACTGATCAGAATTGACTTTGCTTAGCCAAATATTTTTTTTAGATCTATGGTATCTAACCATTAAAAAGTAAGACCCTACATGAAAAAAACTGTTTCCAAATAAATTAAAAACATATCCTGTGAATGGAAGATGTAACAGATGCCAATGCTGCGTTATTACTATGCCAACGGGAAAGTACCAATTTGATTAATTTGGAGCTGAGTTCAACACTTTATATCATGACAATCATATTATACATTCCCCCCTGCTTTCACTTCATGAAGTCAATGGAGAAGATACCTCATGAGAAAGCAGAATCATGGCAAAAACAGCCACAGGAGGCACATTCCTGAAAGATATGAAAAATTGAAAGTTGGTACCAAGGATGGATCTAGAATCCATTTGAGAAAATGTGGCCTACTACATCAACCAAAAAGAAAAAAACACAATCAAAGACATCAAATGTGCTACACGTTCACTTGTATGAAGGAATTATAAAACATATAACTTATTGACAAATTAAAGCTAAACAGCTCACATATTTGATTTCATTTCAGTGCCTTCCCACAGGTCTATGGAATTGGCTATCATGCATTTATAAATTCCTGTAGTTTTGTGTGGCACATACCTATGTAATCGAATTTCCCTGTAGGCGAAAAGCTTTTTAACTAAATTGGAAGGGAGAAAAACCCCAGCCCAGGTTGCAGTGGTTTACCTGCTGTAACCACCAATAAAATTGTATTAGCATGTCTACAGCGTCCAAAATGTGAATTTTTAAAGGTAATGACCAAACTACATTATGAGAAACACAAACATAATGTCTTGATTAACCTCCTAAATTGTAGGGAAATTCTCCAGCTGTTTCATTTTGTAATTGTATTTTTAACTAGTTGCAGTCAGCCAAACACAAATGTACAAATGCACATTTGCAAACTTTAATGCAAATTTTTTACCACATCTGTGTCTTCATTTACATGCATACTGCTTCATCACCAACAATGGTGGATGACTTCAGGTCTCTTCCAGAATTTTTGTTGATTTCAAAACTATAAATTCCTATGTTAAAGCTATTGAGTCTAGTCTTTAAGGTTTGATTATCATTCGAAAACTGAGTATGCTTTTGTTGTGTAAACCGCAGATGAGACAAGTCTGAACACTCAAATGTAACCTTTATGAACACCCTGATTTAATGGGAAACCATAGTTGGAGTCTTGTGACTGGTTTAATAGGAGGGTACAAAAACTGTCATGGTCCTCAGACTGTAGTAAGATACATTTCAACTTAACTGATACTCTATGTTTGTCAGGGCCTGACTGCAGTGGTGCCTCATGGCACCTCAATATGCATTGCGGATTAGTTATCCCCAATCAGAGCCAGCTGCCTCTGATTGGGGATCCTGTTTTTCTCTTGGTAGTCGGTCATTGTTTGGAGTGTGTTGTTTTGCTGCGCTTCAATTTATGGTCCGTATGGCTCCTTTTGTTGTTTATCGTTTGTACAATTATAATGATGTTTATTAGCGCTGCACCTTGTGTGCTGCCTACACTCAGCCATGACAATGTTAACCAAAGTTTTACATTCTTTCATATCTAAAAAATATATCTACACAGTACAACGGTATTATGGAAATTCCAAAACATTAATAAAAATTAAGACTAAACCAAAAACAGACATGACCATCCAATTAAGCATAAGTTGCTCTTCCAACCCATGGTGGGACAGGATTTTTGGATAACATTTTTGAATTGAAACTATATCCCATTCCAGAATGTAAACTCCATTAACAAATATCAGGCATTGATTTTTAAAATAAGTATTATCTCAGTATTATCTCAGTTATCATTGGTAAACACAAACAAAGAATAACTTATTTAACCAATTTAAAGTAGGACATCTAATTCAGCATTTAAAATAGGACATCTAATTTAATTGTGGGGAATAAAATCGCTTTGGCAGTTTTACCCTCTTATTTTGTAGACTAAGACTATATTTAATTCAAATTCAGTCCACATGGGACACAGCGTGTCTTAATGTTAAGACTATGACCATGTAGATCATTCTACCACTTACCCATCCCAAACAAGGAGAGAGAAAACAATATTTTAACCTTGTAATAAAACCATGAGATAATATTTAACCAGATTAGGAAACCATCATTGCACAAATGTCTAATTTATCATATTGTTTAGATTTCCCCATGTGTTCTAGCTTGTATATCAGTATGCGGCAGCAATGGGGGAGTTTGTCAACAGAAAGGAGCATCTGATGAGTACTTCCATGGTCTAGTCTTAGACCAAGCTAGGGGTCCAGGTTTGCCGTGATACCAAGCTGGTCATTCAAGAGTTTCTTTTCAACTCTTTTGTCATGCTGTATAGTTATTTTTTTTATTCAAATTACCTTTACTAGCACTGTTTTTGCCATCCATCTGGTCCTATTGCAAGAGGATAGTGATAACCACAGTGGTGGTCTTTACACTTTTCCTTGTTAAATAAGCTTTGGTTCATGTAATCACCTACAGTTATCAGTACCCCATTAAGCAAAATGAGGTGTGTCTGTGTTTAATTTAACCCTGGAATGGAATGGCTGCCATGTAGATTGAGTGGCCTCTTAATTTTTTCAAGAGCTGTATATATTTTGAACTCACATTTTGCCTTAATCCGGTATCTCTTATTTGCTTTAATTTTACTCTTGTCAAGGGACAGATTCTAGGAGACCGTTTTCTAAGCCCTTACTAGATTTTCATGGGGTCTTAAAAATAATATTATTTACATACTACCTTGCTATTTATGGTATTGTGGTGTTTTCTACGTTAATGTCCCTGGACCAAGATGTTGTTCTTAATAAAGCCCTTTTGACATTGCAAGTGATGTGGACAGTATGTGAGAGTTTTTGCTCTACTTAATACAATAATTTAATCTCACCTGTTTTTCTTGTCTGCCTCACTCCCAGGTGTTCCTGGTCCTCTTGAATGTGTATTTAACCCAGGTCCTCTGTTCTGTGCCAGTTCATCTTGCCAAGCGTTCCTGGATCCTCTCCCCTAGAGTTCCTTCCTTGTTTGTTTCTGCTCGCATTCCTGTGTCCTGATATCATGCCTGCCCCAACTACGATCCTAGCCTGACGTCGGCCAGCCAGATCCACAAGACACCGATCACCGACCAACTGCCTGTTCCCGACGTAGAGCCTGCTAGTCGCCTGCGCTACGTTGCTCCCGCTCAGAAACGTGCCTGTCCCTGACCTTCTCTTGTCTATCCCTGATTAAATGCGTTGCTTTGAGACAAGACCTTGTCCATGTCTGCTTTTGGGCTAATACAAATAACACATTTTGATACTTAGTTTTGAATGCATGTCAAAAAAGTTACATCTGTGGTGTTATGGGCCAAATTTGGCCCGATAGTAATTAAGGGTTGTTTATGCAGAGAAATACATAGTACATTTTGCCAATCCATCATGAATAACAAATATTACAACAAAATTGTAATTATGTTTCATGACAAGAAAACATGTTTACTTTGTGGAAAATGGTATTTGATATATGACCAACAGGCCTTTGTTTATGGCTTGCAGTACCTCACATTTAACAGTCATATCAAATCAGTCACCAAAACAGTACTCTATAATCTGAAAAATATACACAGAATCAAAAGCCTGGTGTGCCAAAAAGACCAAGAGAAGCTCACCCTTGCTTTTATCTCTAGTAGGGTTGACTACTGTAATGGCCTCAACTGGACTCCCCCAAAAGACTGTAAAACAGCTGCAGCTCATTCAGAATGCAGCTGCTAGAATGTTAACCAGGAGCAAGAGGACAGAGCACATCACTCCGGTTCTTAAATGCTTGCATTTGCTTCCGGTCAATTACAGAATAGACTAAAGTGGTGCTTCTAATTTATACATCTCTGAATGGTTTAGGACCCGAATACATTTTTGATATATTTGAAGAATATAAGCCGAGCAGGGCCCCTTGATCCATGAACTCAGGTCAGCCAGTAGAGCCCAGAGTCCAAACTAAACATGGAGAAGCTGTGTTTAGCAGTTATGCTGTACACAACTGGAATAAACTACCAGAAGATCATAGACGTTCACCAAACGTGTCCATTTTTAAATCCAGGCTAAAAACACTTCTTTCATGGATCCTTTCTTAGATCCATGAAAGGTCAGCTAGTAGAGCCCAGAGTCCAATCTAAACATGGAGAAGCTGCATTTAGCAATTATGCTTTACACAACTGGAATAAACTACCAGAAGATCTTAGACGTTCAACAAACATGTCCATTTCAAAAACCACTTCTCTTTTCACTTGCCTATGACTGAGCACTTAAACTTAACCACACTGTGAGTCTTACAGCTTCCTATGTTGTTACAACAGCACTGTTTAGTCTTACAGTTTTTATAGCTTCCTATGTTTTTATATTCTATTTCCATTTTATTATTCAATGTTTTTTTATTATGCTGTATTTTATATTTCTCTTCTTGATTTATTTTGTTATTAAATGTATATTTTGCTATCTTTTACCAATTGTAATGCAAGTTCTGGTGCTATCAGAGGAATAACTTATCTGTAAATGTAACAATCTGCTGATGATAGATCTGACTTTTTTTATTCTATTGCATTATTTCTATTTTCACTGTAAAGCACATTGAATTGCTTCTATGTTTGAATTGTGCTATATAAATTAACTTGCTTGCTATTAGCATGGACATTCTCCTCCGCAGCATCACGATGCAACCAGAGCATCATCTATTGAGTCGTCATCAAACTATAAAGAAGTATAAGAAAATAATGAATTACAGAATTTGTTTTAAATTGTAAATTAATTTGAAAAATACAAGAATGTATTTTATTTAAGGTTTAATGATCATACAAAATAAAAACTAAGAATACACAGAATGATGGTATTTTAATTAGTTTATAAGGCTCTACAAAAGTATTACATTTAAATTACTTAACACTTCAACTATTTTGATGACGTACAAGGTAAAATAAGAGACATTATCGAGTAGTTCGCTCCAATCAAAGGATAATCGAATGAATAGCCTACATAGGCCTAAAGCACGGTTGCTTGATAAACATGGTACATTTCAAAGAATAACACATTTCTAGAAGTAAAATTCATGAAGTTGATCAAATAAATTTTATTCAAATCTTGCCGTCTCTTCCAGACTCCTATCTCGCAGTGGCATTTGGGGTCGCCGTGTAGGTTCGAAAATGTGTTTTTTGCGAGGAGGCTCATCTAAATTTTGCAGCATCTGCAATGCTGTCAGGACGTCAAATCATCTGGTTCAGTTAGCCATTTTGAACTAAACGCTGTAAATTGTCTCTGACTTGCTCACCAATTTCAGATTATATACACTTTCTAACCTCATCATCACACTTCAGTCACATGCATAGATGTTTCTGGGTTGATGAGGGGGTTATCACCCATTCATCCAGTAATGTCAGTGCTATTCCCTTGCTATTCATTAGATTCGATTAGACCACGTTCCCAAGCAGCACTTGGCGTTAACTTTTGCTCACCATCCACTGTGGCTGGTGGTTATTCAAGGTTACTTGCCACCATTTTGTTGTTGGGGAATTACGTTTTAATTGATCAAATAAAAATTAGTTCCTAATGTCAAACAAAATATGCAAGCAATATATTTATTCTTAACATAACCAGAAACTATTAACAAGGTATTTAAAAATAAATATGAAATCCCCCATAAGCTTTATTATTAATCACAGTCAACATTGTCTATTTTTGTTATGCTATGTTCTTGTTAATATAGACTTGCATAACAAACGAAACAGGGCTGTATTTATTACAACCTTGTGAAGTCATTTTTCCATATCCTTGTTTTGACGTCACATCATTATCAGCTTTACTTGGCTTTGATGCTGTGGTTGACCCAGCGTCTTCACGTTCATATATTTATATTGTTAGTAACTTATAAATGTTAATTATATATATTTTTGCTCTATATATTGCAAATTAAGGCTAAGGATTTTGGTGATATATAGTACATACCCTAATCTGATTGTCTCGGGCACAGGTAAGTATCCAAGCACAGACTGGGAGGGAGAGGGGATATGGCAGGTGGAGTAGCCGGGGACGGGCAGTAAGGCGACTCATGTATGGGGGACGTCGGTACAGGCAGGTGGCAGTCAGAGTAGTCGGGGACGGGCGCAAGGTCGGTAACCGAGCTGGCGGCAGTAGTACAGGCAAGGAACAGGCAGAGTAGTCGGGGACAGGCGGGTGGTTGGAACACAGGCAGAGAGCAGAAGTACAGGCAGGGATCAGGAGGGGTAGTCGGGAACGGGCAATCGGTCGGTACACAGAAAGGCGAGACGAAGGTTTGTGAAGTGCGAGATATGGTTTGCGAGCAGAGACCATTGATCCGGCAGGGAAGGAGAGGCAGGGAGTTGCATATATATGGCGGGAGATGAGGGGAGTGGGAACAGGTGTGTGAGTGGTGATTGGTGATTGGGAATAGGTGCGGGAACAGGTGCGCGTTAGTAGGTGAGGGACATGAGCACCTGCCTCTGCGCGCTCGTGGAGGTGGACGCGTGACACTGATGGCCTTTTCACCAGTCATCTTCGTTTGTCTTGCGATCTCTCTTTAAAAAGAAATCTGTAATTTTAGGCTACTAAAAAAAGCGGATTAAATGTATTTTGAGGTTAATACGTCTGGTGGCCAGACCACCGCTGAGGTCTGGCCGCAAAACCCCCCTACTGTCCCGGCCGCTCCCCTGCCGCCCGAGCCAGAGACGCCCCCTTCAGTCCTGGCCGCTCCGCCACCCGAGCCAGCGGTGCCGCCGACTGTCCCGGCCGCGCCGCCCCCCCCCCCCCCCGGCCCGTCCGGGTGCTGGGTTTCCCCCTGACGGTTTGCGGCCGGCTCGCCCGACCCCCCTTGGTTGTCCCAGGTCTTGCGTTCAGGAGCCCGTGCCTTGGGGGTGTACTGTCAAGTCCTGGCTATGCCCCTAGCCATCTTCGCACTGGCTGGGGCCATAGTCAGGACGGGACTAGAAGAGATGCCTCTAGGCAGGTTGGAGGCAGGTGTTGGTTGTTGCCTCCAATTGGGGAACCTATTAAAGTTGAAGGTTTGATCGCACTGGTGTGGTTCATTTTGGTTTGAGTGCTGTATGCAACCCAACCCAACCCAACCCAAGTCACTGGAGCTGCTTTAAGTTTGTTTTGTTTCTTTCTTCATAAGAAATCATGCAATACCTTCACCCGTTCGCCTCAGCGTCTGTGTCCTTCAACCAGCCCTATGACAGGATGTGTGTGCAATTTAGTATTGTTTTTCTCCTAAAATAAAAACAGTACACTGTAATACCATTGTTGAATTGGTGACTGGTGACTGCTAAATAATATCCTTGGTATTTATTTTAGTTAATACTTTTTTAGCTTAATTAATTTGTAGATTTACATTTGATGAATTAGCCTACACAAAGAGCTTAATATCCTATTGAAAAAGACTAAATTGTTTGTATTATGTTTCAATAATAACCTAATTAAGTTAAATTAAATTCAAAGAGCTGCAATCACTGGTTGATGTGTAACTGTAGCTAGCTAGCAAATGTCAGCTAACCTCTAGATAACAAAGTGTGACCTGTAATTCAATGCAGTGAAAATGAAGATTGGTGATCGTTCTAAATGTGTCTTGTTGTATTGAGCGGTAAAAATAAAATAATAAAACATATCCTTTGTTTGAACTAGTTACTGATAGTCAGCCACCAACAGACTCCTTCAGATTCCCACACATGTACTGAAGTTAAGTAGTATCTGCATGATGTGTCACTGCTGAGCACTGGATCAAACTATTGTGAGGCAAAGGGCAGTGGGTCACAATCATTTTGAGCTTAAAAATATGTTATTATGTGTCTATATCCAGCACATGTCCTTTCATTGTGTGTTATGAATATTATTGAAATTACATGGTTATTTTTACAGTTATATATTGGGGAGGGACAAATTATAGTTTTCCTAGGATGGCAAGTCTGTCCAAAAGGCTGGTAAATGTAAGTGACCATCAGGTTTCAGAGTTACTCAACTTTCTTGATCTTTGGTTGATGAAAATTCATAGCGGCGCCCACAAACGGAGAACATAACTTCTAGAATGATTTTACAAAGTGATTTTAACCGGTCAGCTCTTCCAGGAAATGGTAAGATGCTCTACAATAGTCCTTAATATAATTCATTTTTGTGTATTATGTTTATTTAGAAAAATATAATTGCAAGTGTCGGCTGCCTGTTGGTACATAAGTAATTACAAATTCGAACACCAATTGGCATAGGCATTTGGCGGTTCTAGTGTTAAAGCTCTCCTGGAGGTTTGTAAGTAGTGTCCAGTGAAGGGCTGGATGTATACAGAATGGTGTCGTCTGCATAGAGGTGGATTGGAGAGTCACCAGCAGCAAGAGCAACATCATTTATATACAATGAGAACAGAGTCAGCCCGAGAATCAAACCCTGTCTGAAAAGTACTAGACCCTATCTGAAAAGTAGTTGATAAACCTGGAGAGACAGTCATTTGAGAAACCAAGGCTGTTGAGTCTACCAATAAGAATAGAATGGTTGACAGACTCAAAGGTCAAAGAAGACTGTTGCACAGTATTGTTTTTTATTGATCACATAGCTGCAGGGGCTGTGGAACCATTGGCCAAAGGGTGGGGGGACAGGTGAAACCAATACCAGCCTTGGCAAAATGCTTATTAAAGTTATCTAATACTAAGGATTTGTCACTGGTGACGATAGCCCTGACTTTTTTGGAATTATTGCTACAGGATGCCAATTTCTGTTTGAAATAGCTAGCCTTTGTTTCCCTGACTGCCTCTGTGTACTGGTCCCTGACTTACCCAAAACACAAGGCCTTTACTGTCGAGGCAGATTGGATTAACACTTTAAACAGGTATACATGCAAGCCTTAGAACAAACGTGTTGGATGGGCTTTTGATTTCCATGAGTGGGGACGTTTATCCTACTTATTAACACAGAATAGTAACTAACGCACAACAGATGGAAATCAAATCATCTTTGCATGCATGGCTTGCTGAAGCTATATACTAGCAAAATACACTGCTGTCAATCAAATTTGAAAGCTTTAGTAACTATAGCAGTTAAACATTCTTTGTAGCTTAGTGATAACATCACTTAAAGCACATCTTGCACCCTGTGCACCCTTTCATGGCAACGGTATTCATGGAATTGGCCTCTTTCAGCTGGATAATGCACCATGCCACAAAACAAAAGTGGTTCAGGAATGGTTTGGGGAACACAACGAGTTCAAAGTGTTGACTTGGCCTCCTGATTCCCCAGATCTCAATCCAGTCGAACATCTTTGGGATGTGCTAGACAGACAAATCCGATCCATGGAGACCCCACCTCGCAACATACAGGACTTATCACTAGAACCGCCAGAGCCGAAGGGCGTTTGGCATCATTAGCATACAAATCATTCCTATTAGACAGGACATTCTCCTTGCAGCATCATTATCCAGCCAGAGCATCAGTTAATATACTAGGTCATCATATAGGAGTTTAAAAATCATTGATTACAGAATTTGTCTGTTTTAAATGATAAATACATTTGAAAAATACAAGAATGTGTTTGTATAGGTCTCATCATACAAAACAATATGATTTCAATGCCAGTGCATAGCTCTAATCTCATAGATTACTGTCGTATACGATTTCTTCAATAAGTGATATCAATAAGTTATAAAAAACAAGAAGAGGTATTATAAAAAGACAAGGTCCTAAATAAATAGGCTGTGAACAGCGCATCTGCATGCTTCTCACACGGGTTGTAGTTGGGCTATCAAGTTGATTTCAACGCAAACCATAGCTCTGGTCTCATTCATTACTGGCATATAATATTTTTCTATAGGTGACATGAATAAGTTATTGAAAAACCAAGAGGATTTAGAAGAAAATGAGGAGATGTCATAGGATTTGAGTTTTTTAAATAATTATTTAGCCTGATACATTAGGCTTCAGTAAAATCAGCAGAAAAAATTCAGACATGATAAAGCACACATCCAAATCCACAAAATCATGGCTTCACTTGAAGAAGATTAACGTTTTGGAATTACCCAGCCAGAGCCCAGACCTGAATCCAATTGAACATCTGTGGGTTGATCTAAAGAGGGCTGCGCACATGAGCTCTAGATGCTCTCCTGATCTGGAGCATCTTACGATTAAATGTTGCTCGTACAATCTGCTGCGAGAGTTTACATCAGTCATTTTAACAGCTGTGTACACCCCCCAGCCAACGCCGGTGCTGCGCTCGACAAACTTTTTGAGTTATTGATAGGCTTGAATGTTTACAACTGAAGGCTACCTTTATTGTTGCGGGCGACTTTAATGACGACAATCTGAAGAAAGTCCTAGTGAAGTTTAAAAAACACATCAAATTCCCGACACGCGTGAAAAACACAATGACATTTCATCATGGATATAAGTCCCTCCCCCGTCTTGCTTTCGGCAAATCAGACCATGCATCGATACTGTTGCTCCCTGCTTACAAGCAGAGGCTAAAACAAGAGAAGCCAGTGACGAGGTCCATTCAACGATGGACGGATGAATCGGATGCCGGCTTATGCGACTGTTTCCTAACCACAGACTGGGAAATGTTCCGAGGGGCATCTGGAGGCAATATCAATGAATACACAGAGTGTTTTATTAACAAATGTATCGATGATGTTGTACCATGTACAACTACAAAATTATTTCCTGATCCAAAACCGTGGGTCAACAGTGGTAGTCGTGCCATGCACGGACTGCAGCATTCAACTCTGGCATCAAGGACAATTATAAGATCTCCAGGAATGACCTCAGGAAGGCAATTAAAACAGCAAACAAACAACACAGAGTGAAATTTGAATCTTTCTACCAGGGCTCGGATATGAAGTGATTAGCTGAGGGCAGTACTCTGAAAGTCAACTTGTAGCTTAAGACGGTCTAAAAGGATGGCATGATCAATCATGTCAAAAGCAGCACTAAGATCAAGAATATAAAAATATCACAGGTTCCACTGTCCCTAAACAAATAACTAATTTTACACTTAAGGAGAGCAGATTCAGTGCTGTGGTTTGCCCTAAAATGTATCCAGAATATGCGTTTCATTTAAAAAGAAGGAAAACTGGGAAAAATTACTTTCTCTAGAATTTTTTTATAGGAATGGAAATTTTGAAATGGGATGAACATTATTAATTAAATGGGACGTACCACACAACATCACAGGCCGTGTTTTGTCACGACAGGTCCTCACGTTCCTAGCCACTCACACACCCGCTCAGTTTCCAATTACGCACCTGTTCCCAATCCACGATTACGCACCTGTCCCCAATCACCGCATTACCTACAGTATTTATACAGCCCTCTGTCATTCCTTCTCTGCCGGATCATGGTTCTTGCTTGCCGCTTCCACTTCACCCTTACATACAGACCTGGGTCGGGTAATGGCAAACCTGATGCCCTGTCCCGCGCCTTCCCCAGGGTGGGGGAGCCGTGTGCCCTGCCTGACGCAATCCTGCCGGAGGGGTGTGTGGTTGGCGCTATCCTTTGGCAGGTCGAAGAGGCGATTAAAGCAGCGCTTCTGCATACCCCCGGTCCACTTAATGTTCCTCCTGGTCGTCTGTAGGTCCCTGAACCTGTCCGGTCGACGGTGTTGGAGTGGGCGCATGCGTCCAAGCTTACGTGCCATCCAGGCCTGGCACGGACGATGGCATTCCTGAATCGACGCTTTTGGTGGTCCTCCATGCGGGAGGACGCACGGACATTTATCTCTGCTTGCCCCGTCTGCGCACAGAACAAGACCTCCAATCGACCCAGCTCTGGTCTCCTACATCCCCTACCAGTTCCACGTCACCCTTGGTCCCACCTGTCCCTCGATTTTGTCACCGGTCTACCCCGCTCCGACGGCAACACTGTCATCCTCACCATCGTTGACCGATTCAGCAAGATCGCTCGGTTTCTCCCCCTACCCAAACTTCCCTCGGCGAAGGAGATGGCGGCAACATTGGTCAAGGAAGTGTTCTGCATATTCGGCCTCCCTACCGACCTGGTTTCCAACAGGGGCCCGCAGTTCACCTCGGCTGTGTGGACTTCTTTCTGCCGGGCCATCGGCGCCACTGTTAGCCTCTCCTCTGGATTTCACCTGCAGACAAACGGCCAAGCATAGAGGGCTAACCAGAGCCTAGAGACTACCCTTCGCTGCCTGGTCTCCGCTAATCCCACCACCTGGTCCTCCCAACTGCCCTGGGTAGAGTATGCCCACAATACCCTTCCCACATCTGCGACTGGCATGTCCCCATTTCAGTGCCTTTTCGGTTTCCAGCCTCCGTTGTTCCCATCTCAGGAGAGGGAACTGTCTGATGGGGCGTACCAGCCCCATCCTATGCCGTAGGGGACAAGGTAAGGCTCTCTACCAAGAACCTGCCCCTGCGGACGGATTCCCGCAAGCTCTCTCCCCGATTCATTGGACCCTTCACTGTGGACCGTGTCCTCAACGATCTCGCAGGAGGCAGGTCCTCACGTTCCTAGCCACTCACACACCCGCTCAGCTTCCAATTACGCACCTTTTCCCAATCCACGATTACGCACCTGTCCCCAATCACCGCATTACCAACAGTATTTATTCAGCCCTCTGTCATTCCTTCTCTGCCGGATCATGGTTCTTGCTTGCAAGCCTTTTCTCGCGATTCACTCACCTACGTACAGCCTTTCCGTGTCTCGACCTCCTGCCTGTCCCCGACAATTCTGCCTGCTCCCTGCCTGTACGTTAGCTGCCCGACAGTGTTCCGACCTCTCGCCCGTCTCCGACTACTCTGCCTGTTCCCTGCCTGTACCACTGTCACCCGCTCGTGAATCGACCTTCCGCCTGTCCCCGATTACTCTGCTTGCCAATCTCCGCGCTTGGGTCCCAACCTGCAGTCCTGACAGTCTTAAGCTCTGTGCAGACCAACTGGCTAATCCATAACATGTTATTGCAAATGACAAATAAACCTTTTGAACTGAACAATCTGACAGATTTAGAGTGCTTTTGCAAAGAGTGGGCAAATATTGCCACGTCAAGATATTCCATGCTAATAGACTCCTACCCAAAAAGACTGAGTGCTGTAATAAAATCAAAAGGTGCTTAAAAAAAGTATTGTTTTAAGGGTGTGCACATTTATGCAACCAGGTTATTGTGAGGTTTTTTTCATTAAAGATTTCAGTTTGTTTTTCAATTGAATTGTTCACATTATTGGTCACATTAAAGGTGGAATGTTCTGACATTGTTTATCTTTGTTTCATTTTTTACATCACAAATCCCGGGCATTTTAACAGGGTTATGTAGACATTTTATATCCACTGTAGGAGGACCCTGTCCCATTTTTGCAACTATATTTTCATTTTGTTTTTGTAGGACTGATTCAGCGAGGACCCTTGGCTCGTGACTTAATGTGACCCGGAATGTGGTGCCACCCGTTGGGTCACTGCAGGGGGAAGAATGGCCTCCCAGGATGACCCCTGGGCGGTATCCACTCACTGCAAAATGTATTAAATGTTTAGATTAATGCCTCATTGCAGGTTGTAATTTCCTGATATGTAAAATAAAGAGGTGAACACAAGATTGTAACAATGCTGTTTAAAATCAATTGACTAATCTACTTTTAATACATTTACCTTTTTCCTGACCATGGGAAGACAAAATCAGACACGGTAAGATTTGCAAGTCGGCCACTGTCTCCCCCTGATACAATTCCAGATAGCGATGTTTCACCAACAATTGCCGTAATTGTAAATTGTAGGGGAGAAACACTTGTCTCACTCATTCCCCCACAAGTTGTAGCAATGTCCCGCCTATTTGCAGCTACAGCCTTCCTCGCACTCGAACCAGTTCTTTTTTATTTCTAAAACGGGGACACTTTTGAGCGGATTCTGCATCAACAGCAATACCTACCTTTGCCCAAAACATTTTTATTGTGTTCAACTTAGCACTGCTAAGTGTTCTAAATAAAATGTTTTGGTTGCATTTACCTTCTGACACCAATACCTTAATTTCATTATGGGATTAATATTTTTCTTTCCTTTATTTTTCTTACTAATGTTTACAACAAATTTGCTTGTTGAATTTCTTAGCTCCTTGTTGACAGGGGGACCGGTACACCACTTACGGCAATGCTAGGGTTGTGCTGTTTGATGCATCCGTTGAGCATGACCACTGTCTTGCTGTGGTTAAGTTTGAGGAGATGCTCATCCAGGTCCAAATACATTATGGGCAGTTGATAAAGGAAATTGGGGGATGAGCGATGTGGGTTTGGAGGAGAGGTAGAGCTGGATATTATCAGCATAGCAGTGAAAGGGAACATTTTGGTGTCCCACTATCATACCCAGGGGAAGGAGGCAAATGGTGAAGAGTAACGGACCTAGCACCGTGTAAGGTTAATGCTGATTTGTGATTATTTTCTTGGACAAATTGTTGACTGTAAGAGAGGTAAGAGGAAAACCAGGAAAGCGCAACACCCGTGACACCAACACCTGCCAGAGATTCCACGAGGATTGATGGGAGATTGTATAAAAGGTTGCACTAAGGTCAAGGAGGACGAGGATAGAGCAGGCCTGAGTCAGCTGCACAACGGAGGTTATTGGTTATTTTGACTAGGGCTGCTTCAGTGTTGTATTTGGAACCGAAGCCAGACTCGAATGGTTCGTGGAGGTTATTGGAATGGAGATAGTTTTGCAGATGGACGGCCACCACCCTCCAATGTTTTCGAGAGGAAGGAAAGATTGAAGATGGGAAGATATCAGGGGAAGCATTAGATTTTTTAAGGATGGGGTCAAAGCAGCAATCTTCAAACTCGTTGGTACAACTCCTGTGGTGAGAGGAGTTCATTATGCTGGTGAGTAGGGTTATATAGAGGGAAGGCCTGCTTGGACAAGGCTTGTGAAGAGAGAGTTAAGTTGATGGGAGGAGATGTTTGGATCTGGAAATAAGTTTAGGGATTGACATTTCAGTAGGCAGGGTGAAGTCAGAGCAGGTGGGGTAGGCTGGGCTTCTTAATGTATTCATCCAGGACAGGTTGAGAGCAGGGGTATATGGATGTGATAATTGTTGATGGATGTTGTGGATTTTGGCACTGAAGAAGTTTAAGATAATTTTGCATGGTTTGGGGAAGGGGTCATCAGAGAGGTTTTTAGGAGGTTGAATTGAATGTTTGACTTTTGAGTTTTTACCTGAGTTAATTGTCAGAGTAATAGGTTGTGCCAGCAGATTAGAAGGCAGTTTTATAGTTCAACTGGTGTTGAATTCTGTACTTGAAACTGGGTTAGTAGTCCAGATTTTTTGTAGGCTGGCTCAAGGTGCCATCCAAGGGCTTTTAAATGACAGAGCTCAAAAGTGTACCAGGGGGCCAGTGTGAGTGAAGGAAACTTCAGCTCCGGAAAAAATTAAGAGACCACTGCACCTTTTTCTTTTCTTTCCAAAACAGTTGAAAAGGAACGTTTTGAATGAGGAACATAAGTGTTCAATTTGCAGTGGTCTCTTTATTTTAACCCAACTCTTCCTCACTCAAGACCTTTCAATTTTTGTGCCTCTCAATTACTGTACCACCAGGGAGGAGGCTGTCCCTGGTGTTATCCATTCAATTCTCAAGTGACATCTTGAAATTGCATTCTCTTATAATTCAAAGTGGAGAATGAATGGCCCGCTTCAGAGAGACTGTAGGAAACCCTTTGCCATAGGTTCCAATCTTGCCATGAATGCCAAACCTGCTTTTATACCTCGAATTTAAACTTAGTTTGAATAAAAAAAATGTGTGCATTATTGAACTGCCCCCTTTTTACTTGGAACAACTCCAATCTAATACAGGTACAAAGTTCAATGTTAAGTGGCGGCCATGAGTTCAGTAGGAAAAGTGAAAATTGTTTTTTGCATTTTCTGTACATCCTGATTGATTTCTAGGTGTCACATCAATTACCCCCTTCAATTCAGAAATATTCACATTGACTTGATTCCTGTGGCAACAGTTCTGCTTAGAAAGTGTCATACTACAACTACTTTTTTCTTTCCCTGTATGCCATACTGTATATTGAATGACCGTAGTTAGCTACAGCACACCTAGGTTATGTATATATTAATTATTTACAGTACATAAGAGGTCACTAAACTATAGACTTGTGTGTTCTCACTATAAAATTAGCTTTTTCAAGGCATTGTGTGTGAAAAAGCTTGCAATGCGTTTTCATTATATTTAGTGAATTTAATGAAGAGGTTTGTATATTATTCATTTAAGAAATCTATGTTTTGGCATAGCAATTGTTAGGAAACCATTGCATTTTTTGCAAGGCACGCATATACTGGGTATGTTGGTCAATGAAGACATTACATGCCAGAACCTACTTAACATGCCATATACAAGTGCTGGTCATATAATTAGAATATCATCAAAAAGTTGATTTATGTCAGTAATTCCATTCAAAAAGTGAAACTTGGGTAATGTATAAAATCATTCCACACAGACTGATATATTTCAAGTGTTCATTCCTTTTAATTTTGATGATTATTACTGATTATTACTAATGAAAACCCCAAAATCAGTATCTCAGAAAATTAGAATATTGTGAAAAGGTTCAAAACACCTGCAAAGGCCTTTAAATTGTCTCTCAGTTTAGTTCTGTAGGCTACACAATCGTGGGGAAGACTGCTGACTTGACAGCTGTCCAAAAGACGACCATTGACACCTTGCACAAAGAGGGCAAGACACAAAGGAGGGCAGCACCTGTATATTTCTCACCACAGAGGTAAGGTGAAATTCAAACAGTGAAATGTCTCAGAATATTCCAAGTATGGTGACCAAATCTGACTATATGGTTAAATTAACAAGAAAAAACTGCTTTGGCAGATTGATGTTGGCTACTTCAGATGTTGTTTTCAAGTTACTTTGTGCTCTGAGACTCCAACATTTAGAAATGTTACAAACATGACTTTCGCCTTGCATCTCAGTCATGCATTCACTAACTGGTGTGTTTGCTTTTAGAAATGTTCAATGTAGTGGTAGTTGTAACTCCCCACAGCAATCAAGGAGGCACCCTTCATGCACCAGCTGCAGCAGTATGTCAGTGATATGTTCCAGGTTATATTACACTAGGATTTGATAGGTTATTCAAATGTTGAAAAGTCATCTTGATTGACATATTGCAGTGATAAAAGGAAAACAAACGTAATGTTTTTCGGTCCTAATGTTTAAGAGATCTCAGATTTTTTAAAATCATTTTAACAAAAATAAACTATTTTGTTTTTCAGACTGGTATAATATAACAGATAATGGATTGACTTGTTCACACACATACTGACATACATCCTAATGTGTTGCCGGTTGTATAATTGTTGCTATTTACTACATAAAAATAGACATGATCCCTGAGACAAAAACAGTTGACAATCATAATATTATCTAAAACAAATGCCAAATAATCAAATCAATGCAGATAAATGTGCAATAGATGTATTTTAGAATAGTTGGTAACTAGTGTCTCGATTATCCAACACGTTAAAGTCGTCAACCTTTGGATTGGCCATCACCTTTGCAACATTTATCTCCCACAGTCGGGCTGTCTTTGGGAGGGACCTGGCGAGATATGGGAAGACATTATAAAAGCCATGTCCTGTGGCTAGTGAATCAGTAACGGTTGAGAGAGTGCTCCACCAAACATAGGTTTTCTTTTTGTTGCTGCCTGTCATGGGGGACCCCAAGATCTGGCTATTACTGCTTCTGAGTACCAATGTCTTAGCTCGTAAGTTTGTCCAATTTATAGCTCTTTGCTTTTCTTAGAATTGTGAAGACTAATCTTCATTTGCACCTTATGTAGAGGGATGGTCAATAAAGGTTGACTGTGCCTGATTAATGGCAAACTTTTATCACAGCTTACAAAATTGACTACAGTAATTACTAGTTATGATATTTTGTTTAGAATGCAATTATTCTAATCAGTTGTGTTTTTGCTTGCTGATCCCTAATTTACATATTATATGGAGATAGGTATTTTATTTTAATGTTAGAAAGATAATTATATTTTATAGTATAATGCATGTTAATAACACTAAACGTGCTTTTGGATATTTACAAAAATTGCTTTGATAACCTTTATACTGAACTGCATCTCTGCCATTTACACTGATTCAATGTAGCTAGTTAAATCCAACACCAACGCAAATATTTTCACTAACAAAGATTTGTTTGTTTTTTAGAGACTGGCAGTGATAATACCGATGAACAAATATTGACATGCCCATGTAAGTCTCTGAGGAATCTCTGTTCATTTTACATTCTACTTAAATGGTTTTAATGAAAAATCGAATACAAATCAATCAATTCCATGATCTGGCCTGGTGTATTTTTATTAATTAAATGGAACCCCAGACTGTATTTGTTAGTGAGAGACATGTTTATTGGATAGATCCATTCTCCATCTGATCTGTTGGCTTTCATGTTGTAGAATAATTAAATATGTAATGAATAATTAAAAATATATAACACAACAAGTAAACTGTATTTATCACAAGTCGGAAAACTGTATCTGACTAATATATACATATAACCTGCACTCGGTGTGAATACTAACTATAGTTTTTCTTACAATTTCAGTAACAGGTCAACAGAATAAATTTATTTATTATTGGAAAACATCATAACAAATTTCGTTGAGGTGGTTCTATCCTGCACTGTTCAGCCAATAAAGTAAATGTGGATTTAAGATTGATTGTTGCATTTCCTAACTTCTAAAAGCATTTTGAACAAGTTTGCCTGTTCACACTATGTTCATGTAGCAGCATAAAAGTCCCCACATTAGGTTTTCATGGGAAATGGAAGCAAAGTAAATAATGCTTTAATTTAACGCCTAAATCTTACTAGAAATATTCCACAAAAAAATCCACAGTAGATAACACTGGTCGATTTGCTTTGTGGAACTGGAGATAACAGAAGTGAACCAAGCTGGATCTGAAGTGCTTCACAAGTGAAGGGAATTGTGATTCAGTCAGTAAAAAGTCCAGAGTGCATGGGGTGATGTGGGCAAAAGGATTTCAGCAATCATTACTATTTTGTACCATTTCTGAGAATGCTGAAATTCACAAACACATACTTGCTAGCATTTGAAAGAAAATAAAAAACACCACAGAAGCACTGATTTTTTACATTGAAGCAAAATCTAATTCTCATGTCGTTTTGTCAATTTAATCTGAATGTGTTACTGACCATAATCCAAACTAGACACTGGACAACTGGCCCTTATTTGGATAGTTGTCAAAACTGCTGTGAAAAGCAATTCTTATAGAGTAGTAATAGGCTGGAGCATGAGGTTCATGGCCCCTACAAGCAGATTAGTAATGTATTGCATTTCATTACTCTCCTACCCTTTAAGTTTTAGAGACAAGCATGATGGACAGAAGACATGACCCTAGTGCAAGTCAAATCACATTTTATTAGTCAGGGTTAGGCTTCTTTAACAACATGTTGTGAATAACAATGAAATGCTCCCTTATCGGCACTAAAAATTAAATAAATCATTCATAGATAGAAAATAGTAAAAATGAATAAATACTGTGATATGAAGAGAATTAAAATGCAATTATGTTACTGTAAAGTTATACAACAATCAATAAGTTGGCCATTTACATGATTTCCAGAACCAAGTTGATGTTGAAGGATATGTGGTCATTTAGATGAATGTACATATATAGGTAGTTTAACAGCAGTAATGTATATTATGTGTGTATTAACATGACATCCTGGTTACTACGCATGGGGACACCAGAAATTCCCTCAGAAAATATTAATACTTGACAAGTTGTTTACCA
Source organism: Esox niger (assembly GCA_016801105.1). Lineage (NCBI taxonomy): Eukaryota > Metazoa > Chordata > Actinopteri > Esociformes > Esocidae > Esox > Esox niger. Next base: position 50,978 of record JACXGJ010001015.1, on the reverse strand, counting down.
CAAGGTTTCTGCTGTTGATGTTCAGGTTAGGTTATGGTTGGTGGTTAAAAGAATAGCTTGATTCATATTTAGATGGCATTCCATTGAGTTTTTCACATCAAGCCCATTATTCACCTCTGTCCCAGCCTGAAATCATTATTAGCATTGTCCAAATTCATGAATTGTTATGTTTGTCACAAAAATGGTATTGTCTGTATGTAGTCAATAATGCATATATAGTTGTAGTGCAGCTCTGGAAATAATTACGAGACCACTGCTCTTTATTCTTTCCTTTCCAAAAAAGATGAAAAGGAACATTGATGAACAGAAGCATTCAATTTGCAGTTGTCTCGAACCACTTCTGTTCCTCACTCAAAAACGTCTTATTTGCTTTTTAGGAAAGAAAAACATACATTGGTCTCTTAACTTTTTCAGGAGCTGTATAGTGTAAGGTGGAAATACATGTGAATAGTTGATAATTTGGCTGTCTTGTTCAATCCTTGTATGGCTTATGACTTTTTAATGCGTAATAGTACTTGCGGTAATATAATTCTTATTGATTTGCTTATTGTTTTGTGATCACCAGTGTCAGCAAGATATAGGACCTATAAGAAGTATGTGTATCAATACACAACAGAGAGCAAGAATGGTGTGACTGGTAAATCCAACCTAAGCAATGGCCCCAAAGTCACATGTCAGGTAAGTCTAAGACTGCCTTTGTGTGTCCAATCTGTCCTGTTCCTCCTGGTAAATGAGGAATTGTTATCTTCCTGACCCTATATTTAGCTGTTTGACTGACCCTTCCTCTCTCTTATCATCCTCCTTCAGGTGGAACTCGAAGTCCCACAAGAATGCAGCTTTGTCCTTCACACTGTGGACTGTGCCCTCGGTGAGGTGTCACTCATCGACACAGAGGAAGGTGTTGTGTACAGACAGGCTGCAGGAGCTGAAGCCTTCAAAGCTGCCATGGAGAAGTCAGTTCAAACATCTAACATTGAGAAAATGTTTTAGTTGTCAATTCATTTGATAATGCTCTGTTCTCTAAAACCTTCCTTCCTCTTTTCCAATTTCAGTAATTTTCACATATGAAATGTGTAGCAGTATTTATTACTATGAAAGTACATGTAATATATTGTGTGTTTCACAATGTAGACTTGTTCTCTCCTGTACTGTGTGTATCCAGGAACCCTCTAAAAATAACATGGGATCCAGTCACTGGGATTCGCCTGTACCCTGAACCTGATGAGCCTGTCAACATCCTGAACATCAAGAGAGGTATCATCTCTGCACTCAATGTCCCAGTCATGGAGGAGGAAAGAGACAGCGTAATGGTAGGTTAGGTCTCATAGAATTACACTTGTTTGCTAAGGTACCGAGAGGTGAGGTAAATGCTGATGTTTTAAGCCTCGTTTTCACATGAATTCTTCTCCATGTTGTCATCCTTGATTTAGGAGACTGTGCATGGCCTGTGCAAGACTGACTACATGGTCATGAAGAAGGACACTGACATAGAATTGACCCTTACAAGAGATCTGTCTCAGTGTGATCAGTTTCGCAGTATGAAGCTTCCAAGCAGTCCACTGACCCTGCTCCCAAGTCTGGTGAGACCTTCCTACCAGAACAATGAAGCTGAAAGTAATGGTTTTACTCTGTGACCTCCTATTGGTTAATGTGTCAAAACAGGCCAATACATTATGATAGGGTATAATGTAAGACATACAAACCAGTAGGGTTAGTTTTGAAAGTGGATACAATTTCAGTAGCCATGATGGTGTAGGGAAGAACTGCGATTTAAATCAGGACTTTTGATTAGGTTTGTTTCTTGTTTTATGACTTCAAAGGGGGATGCTCCCAGGGAATTGAAAATGTAATAATGTAATCCTATGGCTGCCTCTGTCTTCAGCATGGACCTTTGTCTAAACTAATCAGAAGTACCCAGGACTGCAACTATCAGTTTGATAACAAGAGAAAGCATATGACTAATGCAGTGTGTACCGAAACACATATCTTCCTGCCCTTCTCACATAAGTAAGACACCCACAGATATGTATGTACAGAATGATTCTGTGTAAAAATGTATTTTATAAAAAAAAATGCAATGTTTTCAGCCAATGTGTTCCCTCTTCAGTAATAGTGGAATATTCTCTGTGGTGACACAGAATCTGATCTTGCAAGATTCAACCAAGATCATCAATAAAGTATTTGGTAAGGCCTGTGCTATGTTTACACTACATTTGGGAGTACTGTATTCTCTACAACATGTGAATTCTCATCCTACAGGGTTGCACATAAAATTATGTTCCATGACCCACTGATAATTTATGAAAGTATGTTGGGGATAATAAAAATGCAGCCATTTGGTCATTTATGCAAAACACATGATTTGAAGAGACATCTTTCATGGTTTTTCCTCACCTGCTCATGTTATGCATATTTGTTGACATAGAAGCAGACATCCGCCATATTAAACCCCTCCACATGGAGTACCCAGAGGACAAAGCTTCTGTTCAGACGAAAGATGCTCTTATGAGAACACTACGAGACCTCAATGCTCTGTCCCGCACTGGACAGGGTCAAAGGAGGCCTGCCCTCTTCCAAAATCTGGTCTCTGAGCTCCGTAGCCTGAAGAATAAAACATTGAGCCTAGCCATGGAGGAGATGATGAGGGAGTCTAGTGCTCTGACCTGGCAGGCCCTCACCCAGTGCGGAACACCGGAATGCACTAGTGCCATCCTCCAAGTCATCAAGACGATGGATAGCTCCGCTGTAGTGATGGATGCCATTGTATATGCATTGAGCCTTCAGCCCAGCCCTGATGCCCACCGGGTCAGAGATATGCTCAGTTTGGCCCAGCACAAACAGAGCAAATCCATTATGTATGCTCTGGCAAACACAGTCAGAAAGTAAGAGGAATATTTTTTTTTTAAACCTGGAAACAGGATTTAAATGTCTTTAACTGTTACCAACTGCTTGTTTAAATTGTTTTATTAATTGATGAATGTAACCACCAGGGGGCATAACAAAACAACTCAGACCTAGTATGTGTTAACACTAATTTGCAGGTTTCACCCAGGACATCAGACCCCCGAGATTAAAGAAGTGTCAAATTTTATGCATACCTTGTTGGGCGACTGCTCGGGGGATGAGGATATGACTTTCCTGACACTAAGGGTACATAGATATTCATCAGCTTTATAACAAGTATATTTGTTTTTAGGTTAAAGATACATTGAATCAATATTGCACAATATAACATTGTGGTAAATATTTTGAATAACCTTCAAAAGTGGGACTGCTAATTCGTCAAAATTATCTCCCTAGATTGTAGGCGTTATGGGCAAAGCAATGCAATCTACCTGGGATGTCAGTCAGGGTATGAAGGAAGCACTCATAAACTGTGTGAAGAAGGGAACTTCTCTATCTGTCCAGAAGGCAGCAATGCAGGCCTTCAGACTAATGGATATGGATGAGGAGGTAATTCAATTCCCACCACCCAATGCTCAACATTCTTTCTCAAATATTTCAGGTGTAGCTTATGCTTTTTAACTAGCACACTTCTCATTCTGTAGTCAATAAAACCCTGTACTAATATCCTAAAATGTTTTGGCTGATAGGTCAGAGAAACTCTCTTGGAGGAATACCAGGATGCTGAGGGCCCTGTCCAGAAACGTGTGGCCGCTTATCTAATGCTTTTTAAGACTCCTGACCGTGCTCTGCTAAGCAATGTCGTTACCACGCTGAAGGGCGAACAGGACCCACAGTTCAAGAGCTTTGTGGTCTCACACCTTGACAACATCCGCCACTCTGATGATCCCAAAATGCAACAGTATGTGACTTTTTTCTGTATTATACAGTGTGTTCTGCAATTGGACCATATTTTATTTTTGATTACTAGCATGTACCAGAATAATGGTGAAAAGAAAATGTGGTGAGAAAATATAACTAACAGCACTGCAGATATCCAGAGTTTACAGTTGGAAGATGGCTACAGTACCGGCCTGGCAGAACATCATCACAGAAGATAACATTTGGGAAGGTTTTATAAGTTAATATCAGAAATTGTGTAATTTAGCGCTACTTCTCCGATGGTCTCATAGATTCTATGATCCTGCTGATCACCCATAGGTTATGTAGGTTGCTTTTATATTTAAAATAGTTATTCTGCAAAACCTTTCTGCCTGCCATGACAGTCGCCTGGACTATATCAAGTTTCTTACTTGATTCATTGAAGTGTGCTTTTATGCTTTGCCATCAACTGAATATGGCAATGTCTCATACAAAGAATAATGAAAATGTGAATATTGGATATTATTAACTTATTTATGATATTATATCATTATATAACCACTCACACTAGTACCCGATTTTAAGTAATCTAAATAACAAGATACAACTTAGAGACGCAGCACTTGTTCCCTGGTTTTTAGGGCCCAAGTATACAACTGTTTACTAATTCTAGTTTTTGTTGCCTCTGTTAAATCTTGGTTTAATTATAGACAATTTTGGTTTATCCAGGTATTTAGGTGCTCTATACAGTGACACAGTGAGTCTGTAGAGCTGTTGTCATACAGTACGAGAGCCATATATTTTTGAGTATCCTCTACATAGATATGGTAGTTAATGTTGTTGTTCTGTAGAATTTGGCAAAGATGTAGCATATAGAGATTCAACAGAAGTTATCCCAGAACTGATCCATGGGGAACTCCGGATGTCATAGCCACCCTATCATGATTACCTATGTTGACAAAGTAACTTCGGCAATGTAGATAAGATCTGCACCAATTAAGTATTGTCCCGGAGAGTCCTACCCAATTTTTCAGCCTAACTAGAAGTGTTTTATGATCTACCGTGTCAAATCCTGCACTGAGATCTAATAGAACCAGAACTGTTATTTTATCCGAATCAGTATTCAGCTGTATATCATTTAAGACTTTTATCAGGGCCGTTTCAGTACTGTGGTGAGTTAGGAAGCCTGACTGAAATTTGTCTAAGAGACCGCTTAATTGCTGAGTTGATTGAAGACAACTTTTTCAGTGATCTTGGCTATAAAAGGGAGATTTGATATAGATCTATAGTTGTTCATTATAGATGCACCCAGTGTTCTCTTTTTTAATATTAATGTCAGCTGTTTTTAGAGACATTGGGAAAATGCCTGATTGCCGAGCGCTTTTAACTATTTGCTGTAGGTTCACTGATATGAGTAAAAGATTCTGATGGCACTGTGTCGAGACAACCTGCTGAAGCCTTAAGATGTCGAACTGTTTCTTCTAGGGATTTTTGATCAATTGTATTAAATTGCGACCCAATAAAAAAGTTATGTCTTGGTGGTTGTACACAGGTCATTATTAGACTGTGTTGTTCTTATGGTATGTCTAATACGTTTTCCACTAAAAGAAACAAGCAAATTCATTACATTTCACAGTGGGCATGAGTTCTGATGCTATCTGCTCTATTGGGTTTGTAAGCTTGTCGACCATGACAAATAGTGTGCGGGTATTATTGATATTCTTGTAATCATTCCCGATAAATGTTGCTGTCTGGCTCTGCGTAATTCACTTTTGAAACTACCAAGGCTTTGTTTATCAGTCTAATGGTGGATTTGAAGTTTAGTTTTCCTCCACTTACGTTCTGCTTTCCTATATTCACATAATTTGAAATAGTCCTGCTATAACTGACCATTAGGAGTTGTAACTGGCTCATTTTCTGCCGTTGAAAGATCCACGACTGATTCTTTATTCAGTTCTTATTTAGATATGCTGTCATTCGTTTTTAATTTCAGCGTGAACCGGAAGGGTTAAGCTACTATGTTGTATGACACATGACAGTAAAATTTTGTTTGGGCTTTTACATGCAAACAATCTTGCCCTAGGGGATGTAGCCTACAGCATTGGTGGCTGCACTACTGGGCCTGAGCCAGCCTTGGCCCCAGCAATTTACCTACAGTATACGTTAGAAATGCGCCCTTGTCTTAGTTACAGCCTATTTAACATCAAATTACCAAGTATTTTTCCTCATTGTTGGAGCTATTCACCTAATTGTCGAGAAGATGTCAAAACAGGAGCTTATTTCAATTTGTAAAAAGAGCAGACAGTGATAAAATCGTCAGTCCTCTCCCGACCTCAACCTGACCTCAACCGCAGCGGATAGTGCAGTTAGTACCACACAATTTGCTCAAAGTTCTTATCACCTTTCCAATGATTACATGCACTGCTGAGTGATACTTTCCCAGTATATAAAGACAGTGTGTAGGAGCTCCATGATCACAGGGCGATTGTGTTGAAGAAATTTTACGTTAGATATTTGACAGATATTCAGACATTCAAAGCTCAATAGCTCGCAAACAATTGAAGCTACAGGCCTCGGGTTTATGAGAAAGCGCCTAGGCCAAAAATGAATACTTCATTTGCATATACATACATACTTCACTTGCGCATACATGCAGGTGCTGGTCACAAAATTTGAAAATCATCAAAAAGCATGTTTTAATAGGCATTAGAAATAATCTGTTTTGTTGTGCTCTGTCATGTTCACTGTCATTTTGTTCACTACGGGTGCTAGTCACATAATTAGAATATCATCAAAAAGTTTATTTATTTCAGTAATTCCATTCAAAAAGTGATACTTGCATAATGAATACAGTCATTCCAAACAGACTGATATATTTCAAGTCTTCATTCCTTTTAATTTTGACAATTATAACTGATTATAAATCAGTATCTCAGAAAAAATTCTGAAAAGGTTCAATATTGAAGACACCTGGTGCCACACTCTAATCAGATAATTAACTCCAAACACCTGCAAAGGCATTTAAATGGTCTCTCAGTCAAGTTCTGTAGGCTACACAATCATGGGGAAGACTGCTGACTTGACAGCTGTCCAAAAGACAACCATTGACACCTTGCACAAAGAGGGCAAGACACAAAAGGTCATTGCTAAAGAGGTCAGCTGTTCACAGAGCTCTGTGTCCAAGCACATTAATAGAGAGGCGAAGGGAAGGAAAACATGTGGTAGATAAGTGTACAAGCAATAGGGATAACCGCACCCTGGAGAGGATTGTGAAACAGAATCCATTCAAAAATGTGGGGGAGATTCACAAAGAGTGGACTGCAGCTGGAGTCAGTGCTTCAAGAATAATCACGCACAGACGTATGCAAGATATTGGTTTCAGCTGTTGCATTCCTTGTGTCAAGCCACTCTTGAACAAGACTCCAGAGGACACTGGAGGGAGAAACACCCCGAAACAAACAAGAACTTAAAGAAGCTGCAGTAAAAGCCTGGAATAGCATCACAAATGAAGAATGCAACAGTTTGGTGATGTCGATGGGTTGCAGGCTTGAGACAGTTATTTCAAGCAAGGGTTATGCCACCAAATATTAAATGTTATTTACTTTAAGATTATTTGTTCCTTTACATTTGCTCACCTAAAAATGCTGTGGTCTAATACAAACGGTGATATGTCTTAAGTTGTTTAACAATGTGACGTTCTGTTTTTTGGTTTACTTTTGAATGTAGCCCCGTTGCGTTCGGTTTTTGTTTGTGTTGCTACCGCATCACGTACCTGTCCTTGTTGTTTGCACCTGTATCTTGTTGAGCCTCGTTAACTCCCTATTTAGTTCACCATCTTCTGTTAGCCCTTTGTCTGACGTCTTTGTCTGGAATCTTTGTTGAAGCCAGTGTTTGTTTGTTTGTTTGTTTGTTTGTTTGTTTGTTTGTTTGTTTGTTTGTTTGTTTACTTGCTTGCTTGCTTGCTCGCTCATGCCCGTTTCTGCTACCAATTTGTGTTTTCGCCTGCTTGCCTGCTTTTCCTGTTATTATCCCCAATTAATCCCTATTTCTGTGAAGTCTGCACTTAATCCGGTCCAGCCTCAACTTAATATGTGACAAACTCATCAAGATGTGAATATCAGGAAATTAAAGCTGAAATTCTGAACTCTTGTCTCATATGCTTCTTTTTATCTTAACCCAAAAACAAAGGAATTTGCCTCGCCGTTCCAATACTTTTGGAGGGGACTGTATACTCTCCACCAGTCTGTCACATTGCTTTGGGTGATGTTATGCCACTCCTGGCACAATGATTCAAGTAGCTCTGCTTGGTTTGATGGCTTGTGACCATTCATCTTCCTGTTGATCAAATTCCAGAGGTTTTCAGTGGAGTTCAGGTCTGGAGATTGGGCTGGAACATGACAGGGACTTGATCTGGTGGTCTTCCATCCACATCTCGATTGACCTGACTGTGTGGCATGGAGCATTGTCCTGCTGGAAAAAACAATTATCAGAGTTGGGGAGAATTTTTTGAGCAAAATGAAGCAGATGTTCTTCCAGGATAACCTTGTACTTTGCTTGATTCATGAAGACTAATCTAGCCGATTCCAGCCTTGCTGAAGCATCCCCAGATCATCACCGATCCTCCACAGAATTTCGCTGTGGGTGTGCGACACTGTGGCTTGTTCAGTAGGCCCCTCCAGGTCTCCATCTAACCATTAGACAACCAGGTGTTGGGCAAAGCTGACAATTTGACTCATCAGAGATGACCTACTCCATTCTTCTACGGTCCAATCCTTATTGTCTTTGTATAACTTCAGCCCTACCCCTAGGAGCCTGTTATGAACTGTCCTTACCGTGCACTTCACCCCAGCTGCTGTTTCCATTCTTTTTGTAGATTACTTGATGTCATCCAACGGATTTTGAGTGACATTAAAATTAGTTCTGCCAGTCTGTAGCTTTGTTGTCCCCAGTGTCTTTTGCTTGAACTTCTTATGAACCGCCAGCTTTGAAATTCTCAGGATGGAAACAACCTGATGCTCACTTTATCCCTATGCCAGTAAAGCCAGTATTTAACCCTTCTTTTCCTCACTCAAAGCTTTTCATTTCAACTCTTTTGTCAAGCTGAATAGTTTTTTTTTTTATAGTTTACCTTTGAGGTACTTGTGTTTTTTCCATCCAGCTGGTCCTATTGCAAGAGGATAGTATTGACCCCTATCGTTAAATTAGATTTGGTTCAGGTATTCACCTAATCAGTACCTCATTAAGTAAAAAAGGTATGCCTGTATTGTAATTTAATATACACTGGAATGGAATGGCTGCCATATATGTAGAGATGCTGATTTAAGAAAAATTAGGAGTGGTCCCTTAATTATTTCCAGGGCTGTAGTTTGTGAGTTGTAGCAGAATAGTCAAAAAATATTTTGCTCATATTGGGGTTTTTATGGTCAAAGCACTTCTAAATAGAAACTCATTTCTGAATGACCTATTGAAAATTGTCTATGTGGTTTCAGTGTAAAATGTAATTCTCCTGTTGGGGGTGAGCATGTTAGATTGTTATGTTGATGTAGGCATTCTATTGAAACAAACACACTAATTCAAGCATTATTTCTGCGTATGGAAAGTATTACCTACAGAACATCCTCAAGTGCAACAGTATCAGCTGTAGAGAACATTGTTGAGATTTGCAGTAACCACAAAGGCCACTGTGCGAGGCCATGTCAAAATAAAATGTTCTGAATTTAACCATTCACTTTCTCAAAATTATGAGAAACCTACAGATTTAGAAACATATACCAGAATGATGGTAAAAATTTTGTAAGAAAATGTTTCACCTTGTTTCAGGGCCTCCCGTGTCATCATAACACCCTTTAATATTGCTAATTACATTTTGGTTTCAAAGGTGTGCTCTCTTTTTTCCTCAAGAATTAAACAGATTATTGAGGAGGCATTGCAAGACTACTGGCATCCTGCCAACCAGTTCACCACAATGTCCCGCAACTACAAAATGGACACTGCCCTGGGCTCCATGAAGGGTAACATCATTTTTGATTCCACTGACATTCTGCCAAAAGAAGTTCTGTTTGAAACCACCCTTGATGCCTTTGGGTACAACACTGACATGCTAGAGGTAAGGAAACATTTGAACTGTATTTGAGAATTGGTATATATTAAATAAATGAAACATTATTAGCAGAATATTAGATCTATTTTCTTGTTATTACATCTTCTAGCCCCCTTTAAACTTTTCTTGCTTCCATTTCAAGTTTGGCATTGAAGGTAATGGATTTAATCCAACACTTGAGGCCCTTTTTGGGGAGCAAGGTTTCTTCCCTGACTCTATCTCCAAGGCCATGTACTGGGCTAGTGATAAGATGCCAGATGTGGTCCAACGTGTGCTAGAGAAATGGACTGCCCCTTTGAGGAGCGAGAGAAGGAAAAGACAGGTAAATGGCGTATGCTTATATATATTGATGTTCAAGCAATAGTTTTTTGGTTGGTCTTTCCAGTGTTAGCTATGGTATTTAAAGACATATTTTTTCCTCCATATCTTACAGGCGCCACAGGAACTAATAAGAAATATTGGACACAACTTCCAAAAGCTTGTCAGGGAACTTCACTCTCATGACTCCCCTGAAGCAATGGCGTACCTAAGGATTCTTGGAGATGAAGTTGGTTACATCAAGTCCAGTGATATAGAGCATATTGCCCAGGCAGTAGCCATGTACTCTGATGTGTTATTCAAGATCATGCCTCTGAAAGTATGTCACTTTTTACCAAACATGTCATTCTGATAGGAAATGAATACAAATCCCATTTACAAATGTTATTAGTGTTTTATATGTGTAAATTAGATAACAAAACAAACCAGGACATTACAATGCAAAACATATATACATTTCCTTTTTTTTTCTCAAATTTTGCAAAGGCTGTGCAGTCTCTAATATCCAACACAGACAACAAGCTTTATGCCCATTATATCTTCCTGGATGAGAGATTTTCTCTGCCCTCTATGTCTGGCTTACCCCTGAAATTCTCCTTGTCTGGTGTCTTTTCCCCTGGAGCTAAGGGAGGTCTGAACTTATCCCCTGGCATGGTAAGCTGTCTGCTCTTTTGTTTCTATTAAACTAAATGGATATTATGGAACATTTTGAATGGATTCTGTCTGTATTTAGACAAGTCCTTTTATTTATTCAGGATCCAAGGTGCTATGTGTGAATTATGTCTTTCTTACCTGTAGCAGCAGCTGTCTTTCATGCCATCTGTTGGTGTAGAGTTTATTACTCAAATGGGTGTCCACATACCTGAGTTTGTGGTGGCAGGCATTGAAATGCACACCAATATGTACCATGAGAGTTCCCTGAACACCAAAGTCACCATTAGCAGGAACAAGATCAAACTCTCAATCCCTGCCCTCAAGGAAAAAACTCAGCTCTTCAGCATCAGGTGAGAATTACTCTTAAAAAAACATTAATCATTTGAAATAAAAAATACAGGTCACATAAGAATGTTTCTAAACTTACCTGCTGCTGTAAGTTCATGTTTGAGTACATATTTTCACCACAAACCTGAAATGAAGTTATAGTGTCTTACATCAGCCTTACTTTATGATGTAAGAATGTATATTACAAACACGTATAGTGCATGAAGGATATATTTAAAATTATATTTGTGGTACTTTTTCTAAATCCAGCAACAAGCTGATGTCAGTGTCCTCCACCCAGACTAAGATGGTGCCATCATTAGGGGAGGGCACGACAGATAATACTGAATGCAAGCTCTTGTTCACTGGTATGAATATCTGCACCACAATGCAATATGCCAGTGCAAGCTCAACAGACGATGCTCCTTACTATCCCCTCACAGGCGAGAGCAGGTGGGTGTTTCTTCCATCGCTTCTCCAAATGTATCAGTCTATGTATTCATATAATATTATTTGAGAGACACATGTTTATCCAATCATTAGGCTTGCTGTGGAGATCCAGCCAGTAGGACAGGTAACAGAATACACTGCGGCCATTACTTCTGAAACTCTCCGAGAGGGAAAGGAGGGCCGCCAAAAAGTGGACTCTCTGAAGCTAACCCTTAGGGCAGAAGGTATGTGTCCAAATAAAATTTAATGGAGACTGACAAATTATATCTAATATGGTGGTAAAATAGGTGTATAAATTGTGTGGATAAGTGGAAAATGTAGCAATAAGGCAGCACAATTTGAAGGTAAAATAGTTTATACAGGCACTGTAGTTGTCCTAATGGCATCTACATTAAATATAATTTGCTCCATCTGTTCTCTGTATATTAGGCGATGAGCCTACGGAGGCGACTGCAACTGTCAAGTACAACCGGAACAAGAACACTCTGACCACTGAAGTCCAGATCCCTGATTATGACATTGAGGCAGGGATAACGCTGGCGGTCACAGACAGTAATCTCAAGGGGAAGAAGATGCGTGGCATTCTCTTAGATGTCACTAACCACAATATTCCACAATTGTCCCTAGTAGGTCGTGCCAGGTAAAAGAAACCCAACATTGTATGTCTTGCCATTTTGACCGGGTTGGTTGTACCTAAAATAATTAATTTACTTTGTCCAATTTAGATTTGAGTCGATGAAAAACGGCATGCTTCAAATCCAGATTTCCATCCCAGCCCTAAGTTCAGATGTATCTGCTTCTGCAACTTTGAAGAAAACCGATGGTCTAGTCATGCAATTAGAGACAGCAGTAAATATTCCATTGACGTCTTCTGTCCAAAAAGTCATTGTGAGATACGGTAAGATTCTACTGTGTAAGATGAAAAAGCTAATTACAAAATCTAACTTCAGACAGTAGTCATTTAGTCTCAAATGTATTTTCCATACAGATGAAAACATGTTTGAGGTGGAGATGAAGTCTGACCTAAACTCCGAGATCCAAAAACTCATACCAAACATAAAATATTACCAGAAGCATCTACAAAATCTAATTGACGACTTATTAGATCAGAAGGTGGCTAAGACTGATATGAAAGTGCGACACATTGTTACTAAAGCCATTGAGGTGAGAAATATTCCCACAGTGTGTTTAAAAATACTTTTCAGTTTTAACATGAGAATTAAGAATTCTCATGTTACGTAGCACATTATCAAAGTTAATTAATTAAAACGCAGGACACTGAGTAAAACTCAAAGTACGGTATTGTGGGAAAGAGACCTCTGGGACTTCATCATCAAGGCTGGCATTATTTTTTTACTTTAGTTCTCATTCTTCCGATCAGCTGACCCAGAGGCCAGTAGTCAGCCCATACCACTGAACAGGGACGCCGACACAAATCCCAGGGCCCAGGACAAAATTGAATGTTTAGGACCCAAACCACCGGCCAACATTTTTTTATAAATAGCAAAGATGTTACTGTTCATTAAACAAGTCATAAAGGTGTATTGTTTCATGTTTTAGCTAGGTAGTACTAAATACCAAGATCGACTGACATAAATAGCTATATTTAATCCAACCAAATGGGCCCCCCCGAGGCCTGGGCCCGGGACAACGTTACCAGTTGTCCCCCCTGTCAGCGTCACTGCCACAGGTCAGCCATGTAGACAGTATATTAATTCTATATGGCTATAACTTTGCTTATAATCAATACTAATGCATACATATCTCTGACTGTCTCTAGTTATACATTAGCTTTTACATTTCATGTGTATTGTGCATACAGTCCATCCATGGGTGACATCACAGGAAGTTCCTAACTTGAGTCTAACACTCTAAAGCAATTACCAATCTAAAAAAAGTACTTGTCATTTTAGGCAAGTAACATTTGGCTGGACAAGGTTGCTGGAAGAACGAAGAGGAGCCTTTCTGAACTCACTCTGCCCACTGTGCCTGACAAACTATTCATTAAATCGTAAGTATTTCACATTTCACTTAATAAATAGGATTGGGCTTATTTTCTTACCTTCAATCTTTTGAAATGAAATCCAAATTTAAAAAGCCATTCTGGCACTGTTCAACCTTGTATATTTATTACCAGCAGTACCATGCTGGTGTTTATGTGAAAACTCTCCCTTAAAAAATTATGTCAATACTCAGCACTCCTTGACAAAATTTGTTTTTAGGATTCTGAATGGAGAAAGAAATTAAGAACATTTCAAATGTGTTTCCTAAAAAAATTTTAGAAAAAGGTTTAATGTCATTAATCTCGCGCTGTAAGGTATTATGTATTCCGTATCCACTGGGTTTATGAATGAAAATGTATGCAATGCCTACTGTAAGTTTCTCAGGATTAGAGTACAAAACCAGCCCCTGAAAACAATCATGTGGAGTCCAACCTCATAATTACCTTTAACTTTAAAAAGTCTTGAGCAATTTTATTAATAATAAGGAATAACGTTTGTTTTATTGCATAATTCATCATTTTCATTTTGTTTGCTTTTATTCAATCAATTGCTTTATCTATTTGTCCAGCTTCTGAATGGACAACATGGTACACTCAATTTAAATTCTGTTCTCTCTTATATTGAGCACCATTGTTTGTCTTTTTCAACCGCTCAGCTTATGCACATTTTTGTTGCCCAATTTACGTGTGCCATTTGACTTATTCACACACCCTGGTTTATATATTTTATTGGACAGTTAGCACTTTTAGACATGCCCATAATACATATGCTGAGGTTAAACTAAGAAAACATTTAGGAGTTAAATAAATGTTTGAATTGAACATTTAGCATATCTATGAGTTTCGTCTGCCATGTAGACAGAAGTTGTACATGGAAGACATAGGTACATGTAACCCACTGAAAGACGTTGACAAGACAACTTTCTAATAAGAGGGAAGCATTTTCTAAATTTATTTATACATAGGAATTCTTATAAACAGCAATCAGAGTTAACTGCATTTTTTTGGGATGGAACTGCTATTTGACATAAAAAGACAGATGCTGCAAAGGGCATCATCAAGCAAACCCTTGGTTGCCAGTTACATTATCAACCTCCCTTAGTATTATGCTACTGTAGAGATAATTACAGTGACATATTCTAGGATTGGAAATGCCTTTTAAATATGGAAATGTATCTGAACATTTTTTATTAATTATTTACTTTAAATCCCCCCCCATTTTCTTTCAACTTTTTACAACAGTGACACTTTATTTAGATACCAGTTCAACCCGGAAAAAATTGCCATCTCCCTTCCCGTGCCTTTGGGAGGAAAATCTTCTGAAGAGTTAAAAGTTCCCACTACCCTGTCTATCCCTGCCATTACTATTCCAAAAATGAATTGGATGATTCCTTCCATGGATATAAAAATACCAACTTTCTCAATCCCTCGCTCTGTGGACTTCATGCTGCCCTTGCTTGGCCTTGCTGAGATGACCTCCAAAGTAGACAGCAACTTCTACAACTGGGAGGGATCCATCTCTGGGGGCAACAACACTGTTGATGTTCCTAGCTATATTGTTCAATATAGAGTACTTGCTCAGTCCCCTGTCAATCCAATGTCCTACAGACTTGAAGGTAAATGTCTCCTATATTTGCATTTTTATTTTGTTTATTTTCCACTCTGTCCAAATAGATTTATGACTGTGGAATATTGCCTCATCACAACTGTTTGACAACAATGGGTTAATCTGATTTGTTTTCTTGAAGGCACAGGCATGATCTCAGGAACAATGGAAGATAATCTGAAGTATGTTGTCAATGGATCCCTGAGCCACAGCTTCATTGATGCCAGCGTCAGTATCTTTAAAACCTTGAGTGTGAAAGACAAACTGAACATCAGGACCAGCTACAAGATTGAAGCCTCCAGTCCTCTGGGACTGCAGACCTCTATGTACTTCTCTGCAAAGTCAGAGTCATCTTCTAAAGAAGTCAAAGGGGATGGTAACTTGGATGGAAGCATTCGAGTGGGCTCATTGACAGCAGATTCCACCTACAGTCATAGCTATGCTATTCGCCCACTTCATAGAGAAGGAAGAGGAGAGTTCAACCTGCAGGTGAACTCTCCACTTATCCAGGCACAAAACATGATCAAGGGAATGTATGCCAATAATGAGTTGTCCATTGTTTCCATAACCAATGTGCAAGATATTGCTCTCAAGCATGTGGCAGAGCTCAAGTACAAAGATGCCCAACTATCCCTGAAGTGTGACGCTGTTTTCAACATTCTGGGCAGTGTACTAAATAACAAAGTTGAGCTTGGAATTTCGAGTAAAATAATCATTCTAAGAGTTGAGTCCCAGGCTGATGATTCAACAAACCGAGCTTACTCCCTTCTCACTGGAACACTGAACTTTGATGGTCTTGAAGTCAACTCTGAAGGCTCAATTACATTAAAAGATGGCCGTGGATTGCATAAGGCCACTGTGATATTAGACAAAAATGGCCTAGTTACCAGTGGCATTAATAGCCTACAGTGTAGTCCTTTGACATTTGAGAACATCTACAATGGTGGCATAGACAGTAGGGGTGCATCCGTGTCCTCCACAACAAAAGGTATGGCTGAAGACAGCAGAGCTGAGCTAAGCTTAGAGGGAAGAATATCTAATACTGAGGCTTTTCTGGACAGTGCCTTCAAAGTCAACAGCTATGATTCAAATGCAAGAAGTACAACTAACCTGGCATTGAACAGGAGGGGTTTAACCATCTCAAACTACATGAAGGGATTTCTGCAGAAGATTAAGACAGAAAACACACATAGTCTGACTGTCACATTATGGACCCTGGTCTTCCGCTCTAAGACTGAAAATTTTATCTGTGAGGATGCCTACTACAAGCATGATTTAAAGGTTAATGTAAAGCCTTTTGTTACATCTGTACACATGAAAAATGATTTGAAGTTATTTGAAATCCATATGAGCAACGAAGGCCAGGTGAAAATTGAGCCTACCAAGGTGGACCTGACTGGAAGTGCAAGAGGAGCTTATGGAAATGAACATGTGCTAAGACACACCTACGAAGTCAACTTTGCTGACCTAGCTGGCAATCTGAAATGTAGCACAACTGGAAAGATAATGAAAATGCAGATTAGTCACAACTGTAATATTGAGATTGCAGGATTGACCTCCAAGACAATCTGTGAGGCAAAGTTAAACTCTGAATCAGTACGTTTTGACAGCAGTATTCGCACTTTGGCACTGCCATTCAGTGTCACTGTCAACGCAATAATTGACTACGATGGTGAGGTGGACATGTTTGGGAAGCATACTGGTCAGCTCTACAGCAAGCTGCTTGTAAAAGCAGAGCCTCTTGCACTTGCTTACTCACACGACTGCCGGGGTTCAACCACACACATGTTGAAGAGAGGGAAATCTTTTGCCAACATGAATAACAAGTGTGAAGTTCTACTAACACCTAGTGAGCAGTCATTGACATTGAATACCATATCTAAGTTTAACAACCATGCTTATAATCAAGACTTTAGCACTTACAACACTGCTGAGAAGCTTGGAATTGAGTGTTCAGGGTTATTATCCACAAACCTTTTAAACACAGCCAGAAGGGATAGAGATAAAAGGCCAGATAAAGGAAACCAAGAATTCAGAGTCTCTGGTTTCCTTAAGTATGACAAGAACAGTGACTCACATATCATTGAGCTTCCCTTCATTAAAAACGTTCCTACTGCTTTAGAGCTTCTAAGGACTACTGTTGTTAATTCTCTGGAGGCTATTCAACAATGTATAATCAGCTTAGACTTTAACCAGTTCATTGTTTCACTAAGAGTTCATTTGGACAGTCTGCCACAGCAAGTCAGTGACTTCATGACAAAGATTGATTTACAGAACAAACTAAATGAGGTGAAAAATAAAATTGTTCTTCTGACTGAAGAGTATACAGTGACAGTGGAAGACTTGGAAGCCACTGTAGAGAATCTAAAGGTGAACTTTGAAAAAACCTTGATTGATTTTGCATCCAAAGTCGATGATCTGATTGATAACATCAGGGACAGCATTAAGAGTGGAGACGTGTCAGCAGCCATTTCAAATGTTCTCTCACAAACTGTAAATCAGCTAAAGGACTTTGATCACCAATTTAAAATAAGAGACACAATTGTCAGAGTCATTGATGCAATTGAGGATGTTATCAGACAGATCGATCTACAGAAGCTAGAAGACAGCAATGTTGCCTGGTTGAGTTACATTGATAGTAGATTTGGAGTCAAAGAAAAACTTCACAAAAAAATAAGTGAATTCAAAAAGGTTATTGAAACCTTTGATATCACAATATTCTTCCAGGATCTGAGGGATTTCATCATCTCAGTCAACTTTGCTAAATATGTGGAGAATCTAACTGCTCAAATTCCTACTGAGAAGATGGCCAGTGTCCTTGAATCTATGAAAGATGTAATTGTCAATTGGATTGAAGAATATGAAATCCCAGGCAAAATCAATGCTGTCAATTCTTACATCAGAGATCTGCTCCTTAAGTATGAATTCGACAAGAGAATTGAAATCTTTATTGATGAGACTGTTGTACTCATCAATGAATTCAGAATCCAAGAAACTGTGCAATCACTAGTTGATGCTTTGAGATCTATAAAATTTGAAGTGATGTATGACAAAGTTATGCAACTACTGGATGGGGCAGTAAGTCAATTAAAAACAATTGACTTCAAGCAAAGTATTAATGAGCTAAATGAATACATTTCTTCAGTCATAAAGACCATGAAAGAATTTAACTACAATGTTTTTGTTGATGATGCTAACCAGAAGATAAGTGAACTAACAAATTATGCTAATAATCAGATTGAAGCATATGGAATAGTACAAAAAATAGAGGCCTCCAGAGAATTTGTTAGAAATATTCAGGCTTCTATGTTAAAATACTTGGAACAGTTGAAAGAGACAAAAATTTCAGAAGTTGTTAGGATGATAAAGGATGTGATTGACACTACAGCTCTAAATGACATAAAGATCATTATGCAGCAAGCCCTTCAAGACATGAGAGATAGAGTTGATGATATGAACATAAGACAGGAGATTCTTATCTATCTCCAAAGGGCAAGTGAATCATACACCAATATGGTTGCCTACATTTCTGTTCAGTTCAACAAACTGATTGAGGAAATACACAAGGGTGCCAAGAACCAAGAAGTATTAAATCAGTTCAGTCAAGCTGTTAATAATATTCTGGATGTACTGATGACTGTAGTGGTTGATATTCCATCTTTCGTAGTGCCTCTGACTGACCTTGTCATTCCAAATGCCCAAATCAACCTGAACAGGCTGCAAGACATAAGTATTCCATCTAAAATCACAGTCCCTATGTTCACTATTCTGAGCTCTTACACTGTTCCAGCAATGACCATAGATTTTGAGGAAATTAAAGAAAAGATTATTGCATTCATTGACCAGGTTAGAGAGTATGACATTCCAATTCCTTCACCTGAGGCCATTTTTGGAGACTTGAGAGCACTTTACCTAATCAATGTTCCTGACCTGACTTTTCCAGAAATAACAATTTTAGAGATCAAGCTTCCAACCATCAATCTCCCAAAGTTGAATCTGGACAACTTTGAAATCACAATGCTTCCTATCCCTGAGTTCAAATTCCCTCATGTTCCCACTGAATTTCAAATTCCTGCCTTTGGCAAGCTCTATGGTGAGTTTAGAGTGAACTCTCCCCATTACACTCTTGTGACATCAGCTATATTAGAGAACTCAACAACAATTAATATTAATAGGAAAAAGAGAGGTGCACTAGAGATTTCCAAGTTCTCAGCCATACTAACTTCTCGGGCTAAATCAATTTGGGATTTTCTTGACTACTCCTTGGATGCCACTGCTCTTCTAGAAGCTTCTCAAATGGAAACAATGGTCTTCACCGAGACTGTGAAGGCCAGTCACAAGGCCTTCTCTATAGATCACGAGGGATCTCTGACGTTCAGTGCCCCATCTGCAGAAGCAATTGCAAAGACCACTGCCAAGGCCACAACTGAAATGTACACAGCTGATCTCCAGAACAACATTGCACTGTCCCTTAAGAGTGGGATTTCTGCATCAACAGGCACTACTTACAACCACAATGTAAACATTGCAGCTGCTGGAATGTCAAGCCAACTCACCATGTCCCAGACTGCAGCAGCCACTCTTGAATCTGGTATTATTTCTTTAAAAGCTAAAACTGAAGGGGGTGGAAAGTGGTCCATCCAAGACTACTCAGATGAAGGCACACACAAAAGCAATGTGGAGTTAAATATCAATGTTAGTACAGCAAAATATAGATTTTTTGGAGAGACTGACAGCAAGATCTTAAAAATGAAAAATACCATTAATGCTGAATCCGTCATTTTCAGCCACTTCACTGTTGAAGCCAGAACTGAGACAGAGCTTCCCTTCATGAAGAGCAGTGTTTTGGTTTTGAATGGAGATGCCCACATAAGAGATGTAAAGATTGCACTAACAGCCTCCCACAATGCAGAGCTCATGGGAAGAATGAGTGGAACCATATCAAACACTTTGGAATTTTTGGCATGTCCATTTGAAATTGTATTTGATTGCACAAATAATGGCAATGGTAAAGTTGACTTCCCACTGAAACTTCAAGGAAAATTTGACCTCGAAAATGATTTTAGTGTGAAATTTAACTCTGAAATACAGAATGCCAACTGGGCTAGCTTAGCTCGATTCAATCAGTACAAATATTCTACAAATTTTACGATGGTCAACAATCAGAAAGACATTGCCATCTATGCAGCAATGAATGGTGAAGCAAATCTAGACTTTCTGACCATTCCACTCACCATCCCAGAGATGACTGTGCCTTATCTAGATATGAAAACACCTCACATTAAAGAACTTTCTCTTTGGACGCAAGTTGGTCTCAAGGAACTGCTGACCACCCCTCAACAGTCATTTGACATGAACCTTAAGCTTCAGTATCAGAAGAACCCAGACATGCATACAATTCATTACAACCTACAACACTTCTACAATGCAATCAGTCATTTAGAGACTCTTAGGGATCACTTTGAGTTTTGGAGGGACAAACTAGTACCCATTCTGACAAACTCTTACAATGAAGCCAAGATACATTTTGACAAATTTAAGATTGACACCTCTGACCAACCTCCCAAGTATGTCACAATCCCTGGATACAAAATCCCGATCCTGAATATTAAGGTGTCAAGTTTCAGAGCAGAGTTGCCTGCATTTGGATTTATCATCCCTAAGGAAGTCAGTACACCAGGTTTTAAAATTCCAACAATGGGGTTTTCTGTACCATCTTATACCCTGGTGCTGCCTACTCTGGGGCTGCCAATTCTACATATTCCTGAAACACTGAGTGAAGTGACTCTCCCATTATTTACACTACCAGCAATTCAAAACAAAATCATGATTCCAGCAATGGGCAACATGACATTCAATTTCTCTTTCAAGTCCACTGTGATTACCCTGACTGCTAACGCTGGCCTCTATAATCAGTCAGACATTATTATCCAATTCGGATCTACTTCAACTTCAGTTTTTGATATTCTAAAAGGTAAAATTGATGGGACAACCAGTCTGACAAGGTCAAGGGGTTTAAAACTTGCCACTGCTTTGTCCTGGGAGCACCAGAACATAGAAGGCAGGCACGCCTGTACTATTATTCTCTCTAAAAGGAGCATGGAAACTTCTCTGGTAACTATAGCAAAAGTCAACCTGCCCTATATGAGCCTGGAATTAATGCAGGATTATCATGGAAACACTAAGACCAAACCAAATGTAGTCTCCAAGATGTCATTGAAATACATGCTTAATATACCACTGATTGAGGCTGAAGGCAAGGGGAACTTTGATCAAAACTTAGCACTGGAAGGGCTTACATCTTCTTTCGTCTCATTGGAAACATCTACCAAAGGAAAGACTGGCATAAAAGTTGGAAGGATCAATTACGATGGAGCTGTTGATAATGATGCTACTGTTTACGTAACCACAAAAGGTCTGCAATCTACAGTGAAGATGGGCCTAGGCTCTAAACTCATATATGATAAAACTACCATTTTCAGTCTGGACAGCAATGAGCAAATAGACCTTCAAGCATCTCTCAGGGGTGTGTATGCAACTTTGAATCATAACTGCAACAATATGCTTAAAATTGTGTGGGGAGTGTTAAATACAAATGGAAAGCACAATGTTAAAGCAACCCTAGACCTTGATCCTCTTACAAGGTTGACCGCTCTGATGGATGTTGATGCAACCCAGCGATTTGACTACATGGGTCATCCCAGCGATGCTGAAATTCTTCAGAAATGTAGCCTTTCCATCATTGCAGATAAGCAGACATTCAGCTGGAATGGCAGAGAACAACTTCCCTTTGCGATACATGCCTCTGAATTTATTCTGTCAAATGATGAATCTGAAGTGAAAATGTATATTATTGAATCAATAGAAGGACCTCTTGCTTTCCTGAAGTCAATTAAGCTCCCCGTCTACCAGAAGACTATCTGGGATGTACTTAAGCTTGATCAAACAACAAATATGGATATGATGCAAATCCTCAATGTGTCTGCTACAGTAGTTTACACAAAAAACAAAGAGGGATTTGTTTTCACTTTACCATCCACATTACTTGACAACGGGGTCACCTTTAATATCCCAGAATTTACACTGAGAGTGCCTTACTGGGTGAAAAATATCCCAAAAATTGTAAGGACAATTGACAGGCGATACCAAAATAGTGATCTCCCAGATCAGGTCTTAGTGCCACCTGCCATTGATGTTCCAGCTTTCAATGTGCCCTTCACCACTCTTCAAGTGTCAGCCTTTACAATTGATGTGAAAAACTTAAACATCCCTAAGAAGATAAGTACCACGGGCTTTGACATCATGCTGCCTGGTTTGCCCAAAATAAATATTCCCAGTTTTGATATTGACACAGAGTATCTGCAGAAAAAAATATCTGTTCTATCAGTGAAGGTGACACAGTCCGAAATCATTATCTCATCATTCACCATCCCCAAGTCCTTTGCCATTGGTGAGCACAGCATTCATTTGGATAAGATTACAACTTGGATTTCTAACTTTCAACTGCCAACCATTATTATTCCTGAACAGAAGATAGAAATTCCAGAAATGTCACTAAACTTCCCTACAAGTGTGTTTATCCCAGACTTTGGTGCCCTCTCCACCACTGTGACAGTGTCATCCCCAATTTACAATGTGACATCAACTGCAGCCCTGGAAAACAAGGAACCCAATGTTTTAACTTCATTAAAGTCCATCTGCAGCTCTACTATTTCCTTCCTGGAATATGACCTAGATGGTAAGAACATATTCTGTTCAATTTATTAGGATTGCCTCTAAGTACACTGAGGTTTAAATGTATTGCCTCATATTTGTCCCTGCAGCATCAGCCACTATTCGTTTTGAAAATGGAGTAGTTAGCCTGAATGGGAAATGCAGATTGGTTCATAGTGATGTAAACGTTGACTGGCAGCATATCTTCTCACAAAATCTGAGGTAAAATATTGTTGATAGGATGACTGACTCTTTTGAATACACAACTTCTAGCAAATAATAAGATAATGTACCTTTTGGAAATGTTATCTCTTAGGATAAAACGGCTAGCCTCTCCTGATGCTATGTAAGTACCACAAGACATTAAGATGCTAACATCCTGTACATTTTTACATTTCAGCTGAGATTTCTTCCAACAAACAAAGTCATAATTCCATGAAAATGAAAGCAAGTGTCCTTTATCTTTCAGTGTATCTCGTCATACTTTGAATGTGGATATAACCAGCCCAACCTTCATTGATGTAAGCTTCCGCTATGCTTCCCGCAAGGATGGCATCAGCATCTCTGTGGCTTCCCCATCGGTTGGTTTTCTTGGATTGCTCTTAACAAGGAGGTCAACATCACAGGTGTATGGAAAATTGTTTATTCGCTACCTGGTAAGACAGATCTGAATTGCTGGCACTTTTATGAACTGCACACACTTGCATACAATTGTGTTAGACTGATAGCATGCCAATTTTCACGCTTACTTTTTTTATGGGCACAATACATAGCACATGTCTTTGTCTTTTTCATTGATACTACTGAACATATGAAAGTCTGAGCCCCTGTTACTTCTTCCCTTTCCAGTTTACCCCTGACAAAGATACAGACATTGTGAGTGTCAAGGCTGCTCTGAAGAATTCAGAGAATTTGAGTTTCCAGGTTGTCTGGAACATGGATGCCATGCATTCCTCCACTGAAGGGCTCAAAGAGCGGATACCTGCAATAACAGATGCACTACTCAAGTTCATCAACAAGTATCACACAGCTCACTTTGGCTTTAATATAAACCGTGCTAACATAAAACTGAAAAACTCTGTCTCAAAGGTCATTGAGAAAGCTTATAATGAGGTCTCAAAGGATCTTGATACATTACAGAATACTTTACGAGTGATGTTCACAAACGCAGCTGACAGCATACCATCTATCAACATAACTGAACTAAGTGACACATTTGTTTCTGTCCTTATGTTCTTGCATGAGACCAATTTCACGCTGCCATTGCTAGAGGAGAGAATTTCTGGAAAGGAGATCTATGAGATGGCCAATCGTTCTGTATCTGCAGCCACGAAGCATGCCGTCCAAAGGATCTCAAATCTCATGGACGCTATAACTGACATTATTGAACGATACATTAAAGGCATTCAGTTCAACATGC
The DNA here is from genome assembly GCA_016801105.1 of Esox niger. NCBI lineage: Eukaryota > Metazoa > Chordata > Actinopteri > Esociformes > Esocidae > Esox > Esox niger. Next base: position 26,623 of record JACXGJ010001015.1, on the reverse strand, counting down.
CTAGTAGCAATGTTGTCGTCAATGGAAACCAGGTTGTTGCCCACCTGAGGTCTTTTTTGAGTATCGTCAAGGGTCAGATAAAAGAGGCAACAAGAATCTTGGAGGATGTGAATCCAGAGGAACTTATCCAGAAATTGAACAACCTCCTGCAGCTAAATTTACAAAGGGCTGGAGATTTTCTTGCCTCTCTGAAGACATTGGACATGGAGGAAATATTAAATTCTCTTATGCGTTACATGGATATGGCAAGATCTCAAGCTAGTAAGTACAATCATTATGCCAAGGTTAAGATTCAGGAAATCTACAACAAGGTGACTGTAGAGCAAATGAACAATTACCTCAAGGACCTTGTTAATATTTTGATGTCTCACTTTTATGAGGGACTTAATAGATTTATTGACCTGATGAGGCAGGCATCACAAAACGCGGCTCCATATATTAAAATAACTGCAAAAAAGTTGGACATTGATATTCCTCTTCCCTTTTTCTGGAGGTCTTTCAGTGAGTGGCCAGCACTGATACGTCAGTAAGCTGTGACTTTGCTATATCAAACCCCTCAAACACTGCCCAAGGCTGACACAAACCAAATGGTTAAGCTATTATTGTACACATCTGGGTTTAATTATTATATTGTTTGGAAATATTATATAATGCAATTAACATGTTGCTTCTTTTTGATGATCATGGTGTTAGAGACAATAAAATGATTTTTTACAGTGTAACTGTATTCTTTAGTATTCCGAGGTCAGTAATGAATTTAAGTTATTTCAAGTTGGATTCTTACAACCCAAAAAATGTATATGGTTCACAAACACTAAATTCGACAGTTTTTGGTTCAAGTTCAAAGTTAAAATAGTATGGCCTTTAGGTGGCAGAGTAGTCCATGTCATTCGAATACTTCTGTTTTTTATATAATTCCAGCCATCTACAACATAGGAGATAAAAAACTGTTTGCTAGGTTATCCAACCTCCACACTGCCTTTTCCTTGCCTCTTGCCTCCCACCTTCTTTTTCACACCGATATCCCGTACAGCCCTCTTGCCTTCTTTCATACTGTGTGGCACATTCCCTTGCTTATTTCCCCTGGTTACCTGGTTGGACATTTAATGCCCCCCACTGCTATTTCATATGCTCTCCCAAAGAGGGGTCTGTAACAAATGTTGCTAAGCATGATGGCTGTCACTTGTTTGGAATTCAGGGCTGTGGTGGTCATCAGAGTGTGCTGCTTTTCCCATAGTTGTCTGTCAAAAACTGTGTTGTTTCAGCTTTGCTCAAAAATCTAAATGTTTGAACATTAAAAATATATTCCAAGTGTATACTGAAGGAACAGAATAATTACAATCTATTTGTCTATGTACACATTCAACGATTCTTCATTATTTATTGTAGATATGTATATCTATGTACATAATTTATATTCTAGTAGGCTGTCATTGGAATGTTTATGGTTAACCAATGTTTCTGTAAGGAGAAAATGCAGAGACAAAAGGGTTGCTTTTAATTTCCTATCTTGCATGATCCTTGAGATACAGAATTGAACATATTTGTAGATGTACAGTGAGGGAAAAAAGTAATTGATCCCATGCTTATTTTGTATGTTTGCCCATTGGCATAGAAATGATCAGTATCATTTTAATGGTAGGTTTATTTGAACAGTGAGAGACAGTATAACAACAACAAAAATCCAGAAGACCCATGTCAGAATGTTAAAAATGTATTTACATTTTTATGAGTGAAATAAGACTTTGATCCCGCTCTCAATCAGAAAGATGTCTGGCTCCCAGGTGTCTTTAGTACAGGTAACGAGATGAGATTCGGCGCACACTCATAAAGGAAATGCTCCTCATCTCAGCTTGTTACCTGTATAAAAGACACCTGTCCACAGAAGCAATCAATCAATCAGATTCCATAACCTCCACCATGGCCAAGACCAAAGAGCTGTTCAAGGATGCCAGGGACCTACCCAAGGCTGGTGAACAGGTGACAACAGTTGGTGCGAGTATTCACAAATGGAAGAAACAAAAAAGAACAGTCAATCTCCCTCAGTCTGGGGCTCCATATAAGATCTCACCTCGTGGAGTTGCAATGTTGATGAGAACGGCGAGGAATCAGCCCAAAACTACACGGGAGGAGCTTGTTAATGATCTCAAGGCAGCTGGGACCATAGTCATCCAGAAAACAATGGGTCACACAATACGCCCTGAAGGACTGAAATCCTGCAGCACCCGCAAGGTCCCCCTGCTCAAGATAGCACATGTACAAACCCGTCTGAAGTTTGCCAATGAACATCTGAATGATTCAGAGGAGGACTGGGTGAAAGGGTTGTGGTCAGATGAGACCAAAATCGAGCTCTTTGGCATCAACTCAACTCGCCGTGTTTGGAGGAGGAGGAATGCTGCCTATGACCCCAAGAACACCATCCCCACCGTCAAATATGGAGGTGGAAACATTATGCTTTGGGGGTGTTTTTCTGCTAAGGGGAGAGGACAAATTCACCGCATCAAAGGGACGATGGACGGGGCCATCAAATCTTGGGTTAGAACCTCCTTACCTCAGCCAGGGCATTGAAAATGGGTCATGAATGAGTATTCCAGAATGACAATGACCCAAAACACATGGCCAAGGCACCAAAGGAGTGGCTCAAGAAGAAGCACATTAAGGTCCTGGAGTGGCCTGGCCAGTCTCCAGACCTATATCCCATAGAAAATCTGTGGAGGAAGCTGAAGGTTTGAGTTGCCAAACGTCAGTCTTGAAACCTTAATGACTTGGAGAGGATTTGCAAAGAGGAGTGTGCAAACCTGGTGGCCGACTACAAGAAATGTCTGACCTCTGTGATTGCCGACAAGGATTTTGCCTAAGTACTAAGTCATGTTTTGCAGATGGGTCGAATTGTTACTTCACACATTACAATGCCAATCAATTCATAGCATTTTTTACATGCATTTTTCTGGATTTTTTTGTTGTTATTCTGTCTCTCCCTGTTCACATAAACCTACCATTATAATTATAGATTTTCTTTTTCAGCAAACATACAAAATCAGCAGGGGATACTTTTTCCCTCACGGTATATGGAAACAAACTTTTTTTAGACAAACTCTGTTTTAACTGTCCCAACCTGGTCCCAAAAACAAAAGCACCCATCCATTTCCATGTTCCAAATATCTTTGTACATTGTTAAACCAACATGGTCATATACAGTAGGTTGTGATTACACAAGAAGTCCAAGTCCAACATCAGTCAAAAGACTTATTAGTGAGAAGAAAATCTGAATTGGGCTGCTTTTGTAGCCATTCTGGTGTATATCTTTATCAGACATGATCGAAGTTTGAGGTGTTTACCACGGTACCTTTGTTTAACTCTAGAGGCATTGCTAGGATCACAATGCCTACTTTTGGGCAGGGACGCTGACAGGAATCCCAGGACCCGGGACAATATTTAACGTTTCTCGGTAGTACAAAATATCAAGATTGACTGACTAATAAACAATTCTATCCAAATGGGCCCCCCCCAGGCCTGGGCTCGGGAAAACGCTACCGGTTGTTCCCCCTGTCGGCGTCACTGCTTTCGGGGCACAATACTTTCAAATTTCAGAAGAGGAAGGGTTTAGATTTGGCAGTAGAGTTGCTGGTAATTTTGAGAGAGACAGAAGAGTTTGTCACAATTCCAATCTCATCTATTAATCAATGACTTGAGCAGTTTCGCAATACTTTAATTATGGGTTAACCAAGGCATTTCTCAAAGCCTAATATATACCCCTACACAAGTTTTACATTCCATCATCTCTGTTTTTTTGGCAATCTCACTTCTATCCAAGGGCAACTTCCGTTTATCCTAGTGAAAGCTTTTCTGTCCTGGCATCTGAATGGTGTAATCTGCTACTACTGTCCATTTTCAGAAAACTTCTATAAACCTTCTAAAACCAAAAATATATTTTGTAACAAATCACTGTGCAATTAAAACCCTCAGTATAATTTCTGGGGACATGCTCAAGCAAAATGTTTAATGAACATAAAGGGGTAATGTTTCTGGGACTATTAAAAAAATTAGCCTTCAAGATGTTACACAACCCTCCAACATAGAGGTAAAAAAAACTTTTTCATTGCGTGTCGTCAAGGTCGTTTTTCATTGCGCAGGTCGTTGCTTAAGGTAACTTAAGCAACGACCTGCAGGTGCACAGAGGCTGATCAGCCCAAGGTGTGTTTGCCTGGATTGAGGGAAAGGTGGCCAGAAGATCCAGGCTTTGCCTCCATCTGTTGGCCATATAGTGTGACTATACAGTATATAGTGCTGTCCAACAATAATGAATTACAACCAATTATCTAATCTTCTGCAGTTAATCACAATCTCAATTTTAAGATGTGTTCAAATTTGTCCCTGTGTAGAGCATTATATAGAAAAATATGTTTTCTTGTAAGCTATGGACATCGCTTGGGTTTAATTAAGTGCAGCTGTCTTAGTCGGTCCATTAGACAAGGGTGTCACAGCCCTTTAGTTCCCAAAATAATTTTCAGCGTCTATTTGTTTTGCCATCCAAATCTAAATAGGTTGCTAGTCTGATCTCATAGTTCTACCATCTCTTAACATAGTGCTCTTGATAAAGGCACCAAATAGAATATCTGCTATGTTAGGCTACTCTATAAAACAATTTCTCTTATCTGGAAAGCTGGTGATAGAGCAGGCCTTTGATCCAGTCTTGAATGAAATGTTAAGCTTTTCAAAGTATTGTCCTTTAACTGATCTGTATGCTAAATGTGGTTAGAATTAGGCTCAGGTGACAGGCCTGCACACAGTAGCTTTTCTGATGGATGGCCTCAACCAAATAAGTGTCTTTTTGAAATAATTCCCAAATAAATGTAATTGGGGGCCAAATGCATAATGTAGCGTACTTGAATAATAGGCAAAAGCATAACATAGGCAAGATGGCTAGAGATCTTTATCTACCGAAAATATACCAATGATCTGCAAAAATGTGCCATATCATGCTCCAGGATTCGCCTGGTTGAGTCAAACACTGACTGGATTTTTATGTGGGTCAAAATTAAACCTGTTAACTGCAACAAAACATTAAATGAAAGGAATGCAATAACTTTAATAGTACTTTATTTATATATTATTGATACATAATTAATAACAATTACCCCCTTAACATAACTCCTTCCTGTTGGCTGTTCAGCTGTAGGCTGTTCAGCTGTAGGCTGAACATGATATAAAGTTAAGTACTGAGAGCATCCCCTTGAGGGGCCCCAGTGTTTAAGAGTCAGAGAGGAGAAGGTGCTGTTACCATTTCCACACCCAATGCTTGAGCTTGTTGAAGGTTTTGGATGGAATAAGGGGTTTAAATGCTGAACAATAGTTAATTAACTACTCACATACAGTGGGGAGAACAAGTATTTGATACATTGCTGATTTTGCAGGTTTTCCTACTTACAAAGCATGTAGAGGTCTGTAATGTTTATCATAGGTACACTTCAACTGTGAGTGACGGAATCTAAAACAAAAATCCAGAAAATCACATTGTATGATTTTTATTGCATTATATTTGATACATCAGAAAAGCTGAACTAAATATTTGGTACAGAAATCAATTACAGAGATCATACGTTTCCTGTAGTTCTTGAACAGGTTTGCACACACTGCAGCAGGGATTTTGGCCCACTCCTCCATACAGACCTTCTCCAGATCCTTCAGGTTTTGGGGCTGTTGCTGGGCAATACGGACTTTCAGCTCCCTCCAAAGATGTTCTATTGGGTTCAGGTCTGGAGACTGCCTAGGCCACTCCAGGACCTTGAGATGCTTCTTACGGAGCCACTCCTTAGTTGCCCTGGCTGTGTGTTCCAGGTCGTTGTCATGCTGGAAGACCCAACCACGATCTGTCACGGGCACAGGTAAGGATCCAAGCGCGGACTGGGGAGGAAAGGGGGAGTGGCAGGTGGAGTTTCCGGGGACTGGCTGTGAGATGACTCACGAACCGGAGGCAATGGTAAAGGCAGGCGGTAGGCAGAGGGACGGGCGGAAGGTCGGCAAACGAGCTGGCAGCAGTAGTACAGGCAGGGAACAGGCGGAGTGGTCGGGAACAGGCGATGGGTCGATACACGGAATAGCGAAACAAGGGTTTGAGAATTGCAAGATATGGCATGCGAGCAGAGACCATTGATCCTGCAGGGAAGAGGTGACAGGAAGTTGTTTAAATACGGTAGGAGAGGGGATGATTGGCTACAGTTGTAAGAACAGGTGCGTGCTGCTGCTCAGGGTCGCGAGCGCCCGCCTCTGCTCATTCGCGGAGGCGGGATGTGACAGCACCCATCTTCAATGCTCTTAGGAGGTTGTTTTATCTCGCAATACATGGCCCCATCCATCTTCCCCTCAATACGGTGCAGTCGTCCTGTCCCCTTTGCAGAAAAGCATCCCGAAAGAATTATGTTTTCACGGTTGGGATGGTGTTCTTGGGGTTGTACTCGTCCTTCTTCCTCCAAACACGGCTTTTAGACCAAAATCTCAGACGTTCTTGGACATGCGCTGGCTTGAGCATTTGAGGATTGAGGATTTTAATCCATGACGGCGCAGTGTTACTAATGGTGTTCTTTGAGACTGTGGTCCCAGCTCTCTTCAGGTCATTGACCAGGTCCTGCCGTGTAGTTCTGGGCTGATCCCTCACTTTCCTCATGATCATTGATGCCACACAAGGTGAGATCTTGCATGGAGCCCCAGACCAAGGGAGATTGACCGTCATCTTGAACTTCTTCCAATTTCGAATAATTGCGCCAACAGTTATTGCCTTCTCACCAAGCTGCTTGCCTATTGTCCTGTAGCCCATCCCAGCCTTGTGCAGGTCTACAATTTTATCACTGATGTCCTTACACAGCTCTCTGGTCTTGGCCACTGTGGCGAGGTTGGAGTCTGATTGAGTGTGTGGACAGGTGTCTTTTATACAGGTAATGAGTTCAAACAGTTGCGGTTAATACAGGAAATGAGTGGAGAACAGGAGGGCTTCTTAATGGAAAACTTACAGGTCTGTGAGAACCAGAATTCTTACTGGTTGGTAAGTGATCAAATACTTATGTCATGCAATAAAATGCAAGTTAATTATTTAAAAATCATACAAGGGTATATAACAATGTATTGAGATGAACATTTGTTATTGACCAAATACTTATTTTCTACCATAATTTATCAATAAATTAATTTAAAATCCTACAATGCGATTCTCTATATTTAAGTGTACCTATGATGAAAATTAACTGCCTCTCTCATCTTTTTAAGTGGGAGAACTTACACAGTTGGTGGCTGACTGAATACTAAATCGTTGTCAACATGTTGGATGCAGTAGAAATGGGTAGGAGTAAAATCCTGAGTGCATTTGACATGGGTCAAATTGTTACGGCCATATAACTATGTCAGAGCATCTCTGAAATGACAAAGCTTGAGGGGTACTCCCAGTCAGCAGTGTGAATACCTACGCGAGGGCAACAATGGCTATCCTGTCCGATCCACACAAGTCACAGAAAATATTAATGAAGGTAATGGGAGGAATGTGTCATTGCACCCTGCTGCATATGGAGGTGCGTAGTACCCCTGATGATTCTTAACCACTTTTTGGGTAATGGTCTTGCGAGCGTTAGAATTGGTAGAAGGTTCCTTGGGCTGATAAGTCCCATTTTCTTTTATGTATGTGCATGGTTGTGTACGTGTGTGCCGTTTACCTTGGGAAGTGATTGCACCAAGATTCACTATGGGAAAATGACAAGACGGTAGAGGGAGTGTGATGCTCTAGGCAATGTTCTGCTTAGAAACTCTGAGTCTGGGCATTCATGTAGACGTCAATTTGATACATGCCACCTACCTGAACATCATTGCAGACCAGGTACACCCCTTCATGGCAGTGGTATTCTCTGATGGCAGTGGCCTCTTTCAGCAAAATAATGTGCCCTGCCGTACAGGACACAATGTTCGGGAATGGTTTGAGTTGGTTGCCCTGGCCTCCAAATTCCCCAGATCTCAGTCCAATCAAGTATCTGTGGATGTGCTGGACAAACAGGTCAGATCCATGGAGGCCCCACCTCACAACCTACCTGACTTAAAGGTTCTGCTGATAACATCTTGGTGCCAGATACCATAGCACACCTTTAGAGGTCTAATGGAGTCCATGCCTCAACAGGTCAGGGCTGTTTTGGTAAAATGGGACCTACACAATATTAGGCAGGTGGTCAAAATGTTATGTTTGATTGGTGTATAATAGCTATTGTAAATAAAGACAAAAAACACTATGATTTTCCCAATTAAACACAAAATGCTGATACATGTTGGCATTGATGTGGGATCTTTTTTTAGTTCTGTGGATCTCAATATTTTTAGTTCTGTGGGTTTTTGATTCTTCAACTATGATATCTGGAGAGGTTTTTTTCTCTCAAAATTCTTCTCACAAGTCCTGGTGGCAAAATAGCCTGGGGTATTCTTGTGGATCAACGCAGGATGATTAAAATGTAGACAGTTGACTTTAGGGCAGTTCTGTAGTAAGATCTGAGCATTAAAAATATTTCCAATAAATAACTTTAAATAGCACACATTTGTGCCATATTCTTGGTTCTCAGAGTCAAACTGAATTTCCTGATGACAACATACATATTATTAGGAAATCTGGTTAATAAATCTTTCATGAACCTTTTGCACAATGTCGCATTCATAACTGATCACATACAATCCGTAAAGCTTAATTCTCCACTCTAAAACTAAGATTATTGTGTTTGGCAACAAAAATAAAAGTATTAGTATTAGTAAAGAGCTGGATTCTCGGGTCATTAAAACCAAGGATCAAGTCCGTAATCTTGGTGTTCTGATAGACTCAGACCTCACAGTTAACAGTCATATCAAATCGGTCACCAAAACAGCATTCTACCATCTGAAAAATATATCCAGAATCAAAAGCCTGGTGTCCCAAAAAGACCAAAAGAAGCTCACCCATGCTTTTATCTCTAGTAGGGTTGACTACTGTAATGGCCTCTTAACTGGACTCCCTAAAAAGACTGTAAAACAGCTGCAGCTCATTCAGAATGCAGCTGTTAGAATGTTAACCAGGACCAAGAGGACAGAGCACATCAGTCCGGTTCTTAAATCTTTGCATTGGCTTCCGGTCAGTTACAGAATAGACTTTAAAGTGGCGCTTTTAGTTTATAAATCTCTGAATGGTTTAGGACCCGAATACATTTCTTATATGTTTGAAGAATAAACCGAGCAAGACTAAGATCCATGAACTCAGGTAGTAGAGCCAAGAGTCCAAACTAAACATGGAGAAGCTGTGTTTAGCAGTTATTCTGTACACAACTGGAATAAACTACCAGAAGATCTTGGTGTCAGCTCTTTGTGGTGAACAAGGAGGAGCGGATAACGGAGTCGTTTGAGCTATATTCATTTAATGAGAGCGTAACAATGCTCATCTAGGCGAGACAACACACAAAGACAACGGGAGCAGAGGGAACATATATACTGAGGGAAATGACTGGATGATGAACAGGTGCGCTAAACGAGACAACTGGTGTGATGAGTTGATGAGATGGGCAATGGTGTCAGAAGGCCGGTGACATCGAGCGCCGAAGCCCGCCTCCTGCAGGGGGAGGATGGGCAGCAGATGGCGTAGTTGTCACAGTACCCCCCACTTGACGACACCGACCCTGGGGTCGACCCGGAGGGCTGTACCCCTCCCACTCCACGAGGCACTGGAGGCCCCCAGCCCGGCGTCTCAAGTCGATGATGGAGCGGACGGAGTACGCCGGAGCCCCCTCAAGGTCGAGAGGAGGGGGGGACCTCCCGCACCTCACACCCCTGGAGGGGACCAGCCACCATCGGCCTTGAGGAGAGACACATAAAACAAGGGGTTAATACGATAGGCAGGAGGGAGACACAACCGATATGTTACCTCGTTGACCCTCCTCAGGACTTTGAAGGGCCCCACAAACCGCAGGCTCAGCTTCCGGCAGGGCAGGCGAAGGGGCAGGTCCTTTGTGGAGAGCTAGACACGGTCGGCTGGACGATACACCTGGGCTTCCCCATGGTGGCGATCTGCATAGGTTTTTTGGTGGCGGACAGCGAGCCTGAGGCGAGCCTGCAAAGCCTCCCATGTGTCCGCTGCCCGCCGGAACCAATCGTCCACCGCAGGGGTACCGGTCTGGTCCGGGGTCCAGGGTGCCAGGACCAGCTGATAGCCCAGCACACATTGAAACAGGTATATCCCCATGGAGGAGTGGTGATGGGAGTTCAGGGCACACTCAACCCACAGCAGGAACTCCGCCCACTCCCCAGGCCGGTCCTGGCAGTAGGACCGAAGGAGCCTGCCCACATCCTGATTTACCCGTTCCACCTGCCCGTTGGACTGGGGGTGGTAGCCCAAGGTTAGGCTGACCGAGACCACCAGGTGCCTCATAAACGCCTTCCATACTCTGGAGGTGAACTGGGGGCCCCGGTCCGACACTATATCCTCAGGCACCCCATAGTGCCGGAAGACGTGCGTAAACAGAGCCTTTGCTGTTTGTAGGGCCGTGGGGAGACCGGGCAGAGGCAAGAGGCGACAGGTCTTAGAAAACCGGTCCACAACGACCAAGATGGTGGTATGGCCCTGTGAAAAGGGAAGATCTGTTAGGAAATCAACTGACAGGTGGGTCCATGTCTGCTGTGGAATGGGTAAGGGGTGCAACTTACCCATAGGTAGGTGTCGGGGTGCCTTACTCTGGGCGCACACCGAGCAGGAAGAGACGTACACCCTCAAGTCCTTAGCCAAGGTAGGCCACCAGTAATTACCGGCCAGGGCCTGCATGGTCTGCCCGATAGCAGGATGACTGGAGGAGGGAGAGGTGTGGGCCCAGTAGATGAGCCGGTCACGAAGACACATCGGCACATACGTGCGGCACTAAGGGCATGCGGGCGGAGAGGGCTCGTCGCGTTGCGCACGAACGATGTCCACATCCAAATCCCACACCACCGGTGCCACTATTCATGACGCCGGTATTACGGGAGCGCCATCCACCGGCCGCACCTCCGTGTCATGCTGGCGAGACAGCGTGTCGGCCCTGACGTTATTACTTCCCGGCCTGTAAGTGAGAGTGAAAACAAACCGGGAGAAGAATATAGCCCACCTGGCCTGGCGAGGGGTCAGCCTCCTTGCTGCCCGCATGTACTCCAGGTTGCGGTGGTCAGTCCAGATAAGGAAAGGGTGCTCGGCCCCCTCTAACCAGTGCCGCCAATCCAACAGGGCTCTAACCACAGCCAACAGCTCACGATCACCCACATCGTAACTACGCTCCTCCGCACTGAGCTTCTGTGAGAAGAAAGAGCAGGGACGGAGCGTGTTCCGACACCCTGTTCGTTGGGAGAGGACGGCCCCAGGATCACATTCGGACGCGTCCACCTCCACAACGAACTGGAGCGAAGGGTCGGGATGAGCCAGGACTGGAGTAGTGGTGAAACGGTGTTTCAGCTCCACAAATGCCCGCTCCGCCTCTGTGGTCCACCGTAATCAAGTCGCCCCACCCCTCAGGAGGGAGGTGATCGGAGCCACGACCTGGCTAAAGCCCTGGATAAACCTCCTGTAATAATTGGAAAAGCCTAAAAATCGTTGCACACCCTTTACTGTGGTTGGGGTTGGCCAATTACACACAGCATCAATGTGATTCTCCTCCATAGCCATACCTGTGGGAGAGAAACGGTACCCCAGGAAGGACACGGACGACTGGAAAAACAGACACTTCTCGGCCTTCACGTACAGGTCATGTTCCAACAATCTAGCAAGCACTCTACGCACCAACGAGACATGCTCAGCGCGAGTAGCCGTGTAAATTAACATGTCGTCAATAAACACCACCACCCCTTCGCACAACATATCCCTATAAATGTTGTTGATGAAAGATTGAAAGACTGATGGAGCATTCATCAAACCGTACGGCATCACTAAATATTATCTGAATGGCCAGAGGTAGTACTGAAGGCTGTTTTCCATTTGTCCCCTTCCCGGATACGCACCAGGTTATAGGCACTCCTGAGGTCCAATTTTGTAAAAAAGCAGGCCCTGTGCATCCTCTCGACCTCCGCAGAGATTAGGGGAAGAGGATAGCAGAACGGGATGGTGATTTTATTCAGTGCCCTATAATCGATGCACAGGCGCAAACCACTGTCCTTATTTTTCACAAAAAAGAAACTTGAGGAGACCTGTGACTTGGAGGGCTTAATGTATCCCTGTCCTAATGCTTCCACAACATATGCGGACATCGCCGCGGTTTCGGTGCGGGACAGTGGATACACGTGACCCTTAGGGAGTGCGGCCCCTTCTAGGAGGTTTATCGCGCAATCCCCCGGCCTATGTGGCGGTAATACAGTGGCCTTAGCCCGGCCTATTTGGCGGTAAGACCGTGGCCAAGTCCCCGTATTCGGGAGGAAATGGCATGGCGGGAGCACTGTCCGGACTTTCCAAGATGGTCGAACCCATGGAAACACCCAAACACCTACCCAGCCACTTCCGCGACCACCCTGATAGGCTCTGACAAGACCAGGAAATGATAGGGTCATGGAGAGACAGCCAGGGGAAACCCAAAACTACAGGGAATGTGTGGGAATCAATAACATGAAATGAAGTGGTGCTGGTTGCAGGTGACCATAAGGAGCGGGATAGTACAATCTCTAACAAATCCCGACCCTAGTGGCCGGTTATCCAACGCTCTCACGGGTAGGGGGCTGGTGAGAACCTGAAGGGGAATACAGTCGCGTAATGCGAAAGCCTTGTCAATGAAATTCCCAGCAGGGCCTGAATCTACTAGCGCCTTAAACTGGGAAAACAACGGAAAACCGAGGAACTCAACAGGGACGGTGCAAAGAGTGAGTGGAAAAGCGATGGGTGAATGAGCTACCTGGGGTGATGCGGAAATGCCGTGCCTGTCGCCTCTGGAGACGGAGAAAGAGTGATAGCGGAACAGCCGGTTGTGGAACAGCCGGGCCCCCGCTAGGACGTCCTCGGGCAGGCAGCATATTTTCGAGACGGATCGATGTTTCTACCAACTGCTCAAACGAGAGGTTCACGTCCCGACATGCCAGCTCCCTTCGGGCGTCCTCCCGAAGGCTACAGCGGTGGTGGTCGAAAAGGGCCCGGTCGTTCCACCCAGAACACTCTGCCAGTGTTCGGAACTCCAGTGCGAACTCCTGCGCCGATCTCGTCCCCTGCCGTAGGTGGAAAAGCCGTTCGCCCGCCTCTCTTCCCTCGTGAGGATGATCAAACATGACCCGGAAGCGATGAACGAACTCGGCATAGCTGCCCTGGATGGGCCCCTCTGTGTTCCAGACGGCGGTGGCCCACTCCAGGGCTTTGCCGGACAGGCAGGAGACGAGCGAGGAGATCTTCTGAGCATCAGTCGGCGCAGGATGAAACGCCTGGAGTGCGATGTCCACCTGCAGCAGAAAACCCTGGTGGCGGTCCGCCGCCCCGTTGTAATCCTGGGGGAGCGGGATATGCATCGCTCCAGTTCCGGATGGTGCAGGCTTGGGAGGCGGTAATACGGCCGGTGTTGCGGGATCGGACTGGGCCAACTCTAGGCGCTGAACAGCCTGTACGAGGCCAGTCATCGTGAGGCCTAGGTTGGCCAGGATGGTGGAATGGTACCATATAACCTCCGCAACACCGGTCTCCTTTTCGACTCCGTGCTCCATTCTTGAGCGCTTTCTTTTTGGGTGTCTTATTCTGTCAGCTCTTTGTGGTGAACAAGGAGGAGCGGATAACGGAGTCGTTTGCGCTATCTTCATTTAATGAGAGCGTAACAATGCTCATCTAGGCGAGACAACACACAAAGACAAAGGGAGCAGAGGGAACATATATACTGAGGGAAATGACTGGATGATGAACAGGTGCGCTAAACGAGACAACAGGTGTGATGAGTTGATGAGATGGGCAATGGTGTCAGAAGGCCGGTGACATCGAGTGCCGAAGCCCGCCTCCTGCAGGGGGAGGATGGGCAGCAGATGGCGTAGTTGTCACACTTAGACGTTCACCAAATGTGTCCATTTTTTAATCCAGGTTAAAAAAACTTCTCTTTTCACGTGCCTATGACTGAGCTCTCAAACTTAACCACACTGTGAGCCTGTTTTTATAACAGCACTGTTTAGTGGGATAGTTTTTCTAGCTTCCTATGTTTTATATTCTATTTCTATTTTATTATTCTATGTTTTATTTTATGATGTATTTTATATTTCTCTTCTTAATTAATTGTGTTATTAAATATATATCTTGCTATATTTTACCAATTGTAATGCAAGTTCTGGTGCTATCAGAGGAATAACCTCTGTGAAAACTGTTTTTGATTCTATTGCATTATTTCTATTTTCACTGTAAAGCACATTGAATTGCTTCTATGTATGAATTGTACTTTATAAATAAACGTGCTTACTTGCTAAAGTCAACATGAACTATTTCCATAATTATTGTTTTTGTATACAATTTGTCAACGATTATTTTCTCCCAAAACTACCTGTCCATTTCCAGCACATAAACATAGGTTTTGTCTATATTTCCTTTGTACAGTTCAACAAATACAGTACATACAGTACATTCAAATCTTCAATTATCCTTGATGAGTAATTTCTGTTAGGCAATGTCTTTCAGATTTTGCTGGGAATTTCACATCCAAATTTAACCCTGGAATTACTCAGGAAATTCTTAATTGCCCAAATAGTGGAGATTGGTATATTCAGGTATGTATCCATTGACCTATATGTAGTCATTGCTATATGTTTAACATTTGGAAGCAAACATCATGGGCTGAAGGCATTCTTTCGTTTTCTCCAAATATGAACACATCCGGATATAGGAAATAAAGTAAAGAAATCATTCATCAGATCATATTACCTTTTCCTTTAATCAGGGGCCAAGTTCTCTTTGTTACTTACATCAAGTTATATGTATATTTGCGTAGGTCTTGAAAACAAACAGTTTCTGAATGGCAGCCCTGACATATATTCTAGCTTTGGGAAGCTCACAATGTTCAGATTTTCTTGAGACTGGGTCACAGTAGTGTAATGTTTGAGGCTTTACTTGAGGGGCATTGAGCATATCCTGTTTAATGTCCTTCCATCTCTGACGATCAGTTTAACCCTGCTTAATCACTGTTTCTCTTTGCCAATACAGTTTGTCCATGATAGGTATATACTGTCATGACTTTTAGGCAGTTTTTGTGACAGATTACTCCTTAAATTGTGGCTTTGAAAACTTAAATATCAAAGCTGTAATTGTCAGACTTCTTTTATGGCTGACATGTGTGCCGCTAATTGCGATCAACCAAATGTGACCTCTGGCGCTATGTTTGTAATCGTGAATCATTTACTTTAAAGTAAAAGTCCTTTCAATATTTTTCCATTATTTTGTCCGCCTTCTGTATATTGGCATTTATTAATAAAAAAGCCTTTATAATATTCCCACTCTCTCTGTAGCCTGTTGCAATTCATCACTAGCAGTTAACAGACATGTGGTTACTACTTCAGAGCTATTAATAATGTAAGAAGGCCTCTTCCAGAGTCATTGTTACCCAAAAACATAACTGTGCGAAGTTGCAGCCCCACCACAGCCTTAGCATCCCTGACGAGATTGTGAAAGTCACTTATTTTTTTATTATCTTCTACTACCAAGTTGAGTTTCTGAAACAAGCATGGTGCATTTTTGCTGACACCTCCCCTACACACACTCAGATAATCAAAACAACTTCCTGCAGCTATGCATGAATACTATTAAAACTCAAACTGTTAAACCAATAACTGCAATACAGTATGATGACTTTGTATGTAATGTTTCCAAATGTTATGCTGGCTAACTAATGTGGTTTAGTAATAGCATTATTCAAACATGGTGTATTGTTCACAGAAAAGAATATCAGACTTTTTCACTCCTGGGCAAACAATGAAAACTGTCATAACAAAAGCAAACCAAAGCCTGAAGGAGTAAGTTGCTAACATCCCTGAACCCAGCTGCACCACATGCATGTTAGCCCACCGGCACCAAAAGAAACATGCTACACCGCCACCCACTGAGATTCTGCATTCCAACCAAAGGAAATCGCATTCCCTGGCAGGTGATTTGGAACCGAGAACTTCTCCCATTCCTTTAAATCAGGCTGTTTTGAACATTTTGGCTACATTACTTTTAGGAAGAGGATAGAATGATTTCCTTGTCTACTGTCAAAGCAATTGAGGGAAAGCTCATTAATGAAGAAGATGTAAGACTTGACTGCATATCTGTTTGGGGGAAAGTTCAAAAAGGAGATTTTGTTTCCAATCCATTTGATTTCTTTGCCAATAGTTTGTTCACTTCTTCAGAGAAGACAGCTCATGGCAGTGAACTTCATGAGTAAATGAAAAAACGTGAATGTGATCCGAGTTCTGAGAAGGGACAAGTTAGTTTCTGACATTATACTAAATGAAATCATAAAACTCGTTCACGAGATTCTGTCATTCTTATTGGTGTGTCTCTTCTATGGGCTGACTGTTGATGACACCACTGACATTAGCTTCTTGGAACAGTTCTCTTGGAGTCTACATCCAAAACATAGATAACCTAGAGGAAAACAGTGTTTGTTTTTTTACGTTGCCCCTGATTCAATGGCCAAAGGTATTACATTTTTTTATGAAGTATGTATATTGCATAGGATTTACATATTTTAGTTAAATAAGAAACAAGGCAAGCCTAGTTCTGCTGTTTCACAACAGAAAGTGTTACCTTCTCAGGATTGGAACCCAGATCATTCATGTGGAAGGCTGTGTCACCACAGAGCTGTACATTTGACAGATGTCAGTATGGCCTCTTCTGTCTACCCTGAACAAATCCTCTTTTGCCACTGGCAGTTTCAACAGCAAATTGGCCATTCATTAAAGATATTGATACTGCTAAGCTGATCAACATATCTTATTAAGTTTACCTCCTCCACGAATAGCATCTATGACCTGTATGGCGTTTGCCACTGGCTGATTTAACAGCGTATTTGCCAGTAATAGGCTTTAAAAGTATCTACTAACTTAGAATTGAACAATTGCAAGCAAGTCTGCCAAAGCAATTTCATTTCATGGCATAAAACATATTTTTTTCTTTCGTGACATAACAACATACATTTTTCTTACATTCATGAATGACATTGATACAATACCTATCAATGAAGATGATGATAACTTTAGTAGCGATTCACAGGATTTACCAGGTTGGGTGCATGAGAAATGCTACTTTTGCATCTGCTATGAAAACAGGTACTCTCTTGACACCCAACATTCAAAAGGAAGATCGAGAGTCAAGGGGGAAATCAGGTCCAAAATTGTAGGGACTCCACAGGAAAAAAATACATCTTGTGTTGAAAAACATACACCTCTCCAACCAGCTAGACATAGCCATCTTCTGATCCAACTCCAAATGTTTGGAGTCTTCACAAATAATCCCCCTGTACTCTTTCAGAGGTTGTTTCAAATTTGACCAAACTTCACCCACCCTCATCACTGAAGTACAGTTGAAGGCCTAGTGAAATTGTTCCTCTGTCTTTGAATCTCTGTCGTGCCCTCTGAAAAACCCCCATCTGTGGCTAAGCCCTAAAATCTATGCTTCTAGATCCCTAAAACTTCATTCTGGACCTCAAACCCAGGTCTCAAATGATCTTTCCTGGTGAAATACAAATTAGTAAAATAATTAATTAGTAAGTAAATTCAGAAAATTATTATTATTATTATTAATTTCAAGTGATTTACTCAATTATTTTCCTCAGGTTAAGATTATAAATAGTAAAAATATTCATTTTCATTCGTAATTATTATTGCATTTTATTATCATTATTTTACATTGAACATCTAATGATGAAATCATAGTAGCAAAGCAGGCGAGTTGTTGGATCTTCTATAGAAAGAAAACTGAATTTTCCTGTTGCACAGAAGTTACATTCCACCCGTCACAAGAAGATACATGGCTGATTTCAGAGTAAATCTTCAAATCATTTCTGTTATGTTTATCCCTGTGACTTTACAGTCAATTATTTACTTAACCTATTCATATGAGAGTAATTTTTTTAATTAATTAAAACCTGAGGTGTTAATGACAATATTATAATTGGGTAAACATTTTTTTTTAAATGTGTAAAAGGCATCATTGTAAGGTTCTGTTTTGTTTTGTTTTTGCTGTTGTCCCTGAATTTAGCATTTTGTGTTTTGTTTTCTCCTTTGTTCTTATACGTAGCCTTTCCTTTTTGGTCTGATTGTTTTCACCTGTTGGTTGTTTAGTCTTCGTTAGCACCCTTTTTAGTTCTGTTCCCAATTCTGTCAGCCGTATGAGTCATTTAGTCTTTTTGTGTCTATTTTTGCCTGCCTTGTTCCTGACGTTTTTCAGTTTTTTACCCGCCACAGTTTCCTTATTAAACCCTTTTGTTGTCCTTCAAAACTGTGCCTGGTGTCCTGTTTAAACCAAAACCTGACAATCAAATTGGTAGAATGACCTGTATATCATTAATTATCCAGATTCTATCTCATGTAAATGCAGATTTAATAAGATTTCCTATTCTTGAATAGCCCTGAACTGGATTACTGCAAGTCATGAGTCATTACATTTTTGTAAAGAAATGGCTGAAGAAGGAAAATATGTGAATCACAGCGTGCGTAAAAGGCAATAAATTATCCATTGTAACACCCCACCCCTATTCTAATACTCCTGCACATTGCCAGCTGTGTTATGAACTGGACAGTGATACCAATCATATGAATGACTGAAGAATTATCGCAGTCTTTGATTTAAAGAGCACATACAGCCTTCCTTTTGATAGACCTTTGAATTTGGGTGTCGTCCGAAACTATGCATGTGGACTGTAACACGATAAAGGTTATTAGTTAGAGGTTAGTTTCCTTTCCTTTAGGGCATGCTTAAGCCTTGGTGAAAACACACTAGCTATATAGAGGGACAATATGTAATATGTACTCTACTACTAGCAAAAATACCAGACAGGTCTCACAATGAAACATAAGATATTGTACTAAAACTAAAGAAAATCTAAACTAAATCACCAGCACATAAACTAAACCTGCTTTTGAATTAATATTTACTTTGGAAGTCACTAATGTACATATAATAATGTCTTGAAGGTAAGAAGCATTGCTAGCTTATGCTAGTCCTGTTTTGTTGGTTAAGGTTAGAGTAGGAGGCACTAAATGTGGTAGTTAAAATTCCATCTTATAAATAGTAGATGCAGGTTTCTATACAAGGCACCAAGACTAATAAACTCTCTTCCTTTACCAACTGACACTCCTTAAAAAATATATATAATTCTGAGCTGACCGAATGTAAACTTTAAAAAAGTTGCTAATAATTTACTCCTGTGTCATAATACTGATTAAAATAGTGTTCATGCCGAAATGCCTTTAATAATTTTTATCATTAAAGTAAAGGATGCCCACAAGAAACAACTGTTTCCAGCAAATTGGCCAGGATGGGGAATTTTTGAACTCTCACAACACACCAAATTCCACTGGAAACGGCAACAACATCAACACCACTCTTGCCTCCCACAGGTTGCATATAGCCCCACACTCATATCCACGTCATATTTTGCACCCTCCCATCCTGCTCTAACTCCCTGCAGTTTTGGGAGCACATCCAATTCTATTACATACAGTGCCAAACCTAGCTCCTCTTGGAGTGAACTCTTAACAGCTGGATTCAAATGACTTGCAGGTGCCTCTGTAGTCTACACATTAACTGACTCCCCATTCAGTTATTGAGAGGGCATCACCTTTGCCATTTTGGGGATCGCAACTGGTGTAGCATACCACTCGGCAGGAAATGTGTTAGAGCAGCACGCCAGCATGAATCTGGGAACTACCAGCAGAGGACCTGTTACGTGATTGCAAAGGCCAAAGAGGATGTTTTACCAACTTTTGTGAATACCTTTTGCTGACTCTGAATGTGAAACACAGTAGTTCTAACTGTGCTACAATTCCTATATAGTTCTTAATCATTGCAGTAGTTCAGGCATTCAAGAGCCCCAGCATAGTTGAAGCTTGTAAATGTGGCATTGATTAAGATGATTAGGTGATTTAGGTGTACACTACCATTCAAAACGTTTGGGGTCACAGAAATGTCCTTGTTTTCAATAAAAAGATTCACAAAATTTGTTTGAATAGGATGTATAGGAACATGAATAGGAAATATAGTTGTTGACAAAGTTAACTGAAATAATAATTGTCCTTGAAACTTTTGTCAAATAATCCTCCATTTGCAGCAATAACTGCCTTGCAGACCTTTAGCATTCCAGGTGTCAATTTGTTGAGGTAATCTAAAGAGATTTTACCCCATGCTTCCGGATGCACCTCCCACAATTTGGATTGACTTGTCGGGCACTTCTTACATACAACATGGTCAAGCGGTTCCCTGCGCCTCAATAGGGTTGAGATCCGGTGACTGTGCTGGCCCCTCCATTATAGACAGAATTTCAGCTGACAGCTTCTTCCCTAAACAGTTTGGAACTGGGTTTTGTGTCATTGTTGAGAGAGGATATTGACTCCAATCAAGCACCATACACAGGGTATGGCACAGCGTTGCAAAATGGAGTGATAGCCTTCCTTCTTCAAGATCCCATTTACCCTGTACAAATCTCCCACATAACCCCCACCAAAGCACCCCCATATGAATGTTCCTTGCAATCTGAACACCTCAAAATGTCATTAAAAAGTTAAACAATTCATCTGTCAAAAAAACTTTTTTATAGACAGACACACTCTGTCTAGTTTCTGTGTTCTTTTGCCTATATTTTTCTTTTTTTACTGGACAATCTGAGAGATGGCTTTTTTTAGCAACTCTACCTAGAAGGCCAGAAGGCCAGCATCCCAGAGTCGCCTCTTCACTATTGACATTGAGACGGGTGTTTAGTGGGTATTATTTAATGAAGCTTTCAGTTGAGGACCTGTGAAGTTTCTCTTTCTCAAACTAGACATTCGAATTAATTTGTCCACTGGTTCAGATGTGCATCGGTGCCACTCACTCTCCTTTCTATTCTGGTTACAGCCAGTTTGCACAGTCCTATGAAGAATGTCACGGTAGTTGACAGTATGTCACGGTAGTTGGGGTAGTTGGGGTATGACACAGACGCAGAGACGGGGTTGCAAAGAAACTCCATGCTTTAATTAAACAAGTAACAAATATTAGCAACTACCAGTGACTTCGGGTCTAGGTTCAAACAGAAACCAAAAAACCAAAATGATCCACACCGGGTGGGGAGACCAAAATTAAATAGAGGTGCCTAGAGGCAACTTCTTTTGTCCTGCCCCTTTTTTTGACTATGGCCCCAGCCCAGCGCAGAGATGGCTACGGGCATAGCCAGGATGTGACAGTACCCCCCCAAGGTGCGGGCTCCAGAATGCAAGATCGGGAACCACCTAGGGCTCAGCACTGGGGCGGCGGAGTGGCCGGGACGGGAGAGGGCGGCGACGAGGCCGGGACGGGAGAGGGCGGCAGCGAGGCCAGGACGGGAGAGCGCGGCTGCGGCCAGAAAAACAAAACAAGTTCTAAGCTACCCCAAACTTTTGACCGGTACGATTGTGCTAACCGACTGTGGAACTTCCAACATCTTGATGGCACACAGGTGGACTCCATTCAAACAATTTTGTTTGATCAGACATACAGCATTTCTTTCCAGCAACCATGACAAAGTTGTCTGGTTACCGGAACTATGCTAACACTAACGCTATATTTTGTGCCTTGTGCCTTGCCTTATTAATAAAATAGCACTCTAATAATTCTGTCTAAAGCCAAACTTCTAATGTCATCTTTAGCAGAATGTGATAGTTCTCCTGCATGTTGAAATGACAACAACTGCAATTCAAAGGCATTAGGATACATAATTTTGACTGATCAAGGCTGAGTAACTCGTTTTATGTCCAGGAAAGTTCCTAGTGTAACAGATAAAACTAACATATTGGTGACCACTTACATTTACTTTATGGGCCCAACACGCTGTACTGCTGACTAAGCAGTACTAAGTGAGCATTCATATACAATAGATAACTTGTTAAGGAAATATACATTAGCTAGAATCTACATTTGCATTATAGAGACATATTCATACTTTTCAGTTGTCATTCTTGAACCTTGAACTAATTGGAAAGTATCTCTCAACTGGTTGCATAGGTCTTAGTTGGGCACCAATAGAATAAAAAAAAAAATAATTGTACTGGCCCACTGTGCTATTGACACGCACTACGAAGATAATTGTTATGTTTAATTGTTTAGCCCTAATCACACAAGTTGAAAACTTCAAATTAAGTATTTTCACATGGCAGGTTTATGTTGCAAAAAATTTTGAAAACATTTTTGTGTGGACCTTGGAATTTATATTTAAAACTGGTACACTGATTCAGTTAATCATATGGGTATATTTGGTTTCTATATCCAATCTGGTCTCAGGGGACTATGCAGACTATTTTACGTAAATCTTTGACAGCCGAATTTATAAGATATATAACACTAGGTAAAGTACAGTTAGAGTGATAACACAGAAAAAATGTCAGGCTGTGTTTCAAACCAGGGATCATCCACTCCGCACACAGGTGCTGTATCCACTGCTCCAGTGCTGTGATACAATACACTAACCAAACCTTAACCAAAGCATTTTCATTTTCTAACCTTACCCAAAACCCTTACCTTAACCCTAGTGCTGTGATATCTGACCTTTACCCCAGTGCTGTGATATCTAACCTTAACCCTAAACCCACTGCAGTGATAACTAACATTAACCTAACTATTATGTTAAAATGCATTTATTACATATTGTAGCAACCTTGGTAAGGCCGCTAATCATTTTTTACTATCCATCTACCCTGTCTGGAGCAGTGGGTAGGGAACTTGCCCTCACATCTGAATGTTGCTGGTTCATAACACGGCTTGCTCATTTTGTGCAAATTCACAGCATTCGTAAAATATGTTTATTTGATGTTCATATCATATTATATGTGTTATTAGCGTTTGTAACATATGATATATTGTAATAGTGTTTGTAAGATATGTCACGTTTTAGCAAAATCATAATTTATTATATGTTTTGGTAGCGCATTGTAATGTAACCTAACATACCGTAACGTATTATATCATACGGAATCTGGTGCCATAGATTTACATAAAATTGTCTACGTATTCCCGAGACCACGTTGTAACATCTGACTGGTCCCAAACTGCCACAATACATTTAAAAAACTGCTCCCTCACTGACATTAGGTATAGCTGCCTTAGAGCCCTTTACCTTGTGATTTACGTACTGTACACGACATTACTTTTGCCGATATATTTCCCAAGAAAGAAAAAACACTGTGCACTCCAAGTGAGTACCTGAATTAGGGAGACTGGTGCCATGTACAGTGAGGGGGGAAAGTATTTGATCCCCTGCTGATTTTTTCACTCATTAAAATCAATTTAGGCATTTTTCTGGATTATTTTTTGTTATTCTATCTTTTACTGCTCAAATAAACCTACCATTAAAACTATAGACTGATCGTTTCTTTGTCAGTGTGCAAACATACAAAATCAGCAGAGGATCAAATACTTTTATCCCTCACTGATGACACACGTACTTACACACACCTCTGGAAAAAAAAATTAAGACCACTTATATCAGCATCTCTACATTGGCAGCCACTCCATTCCAGTGTATGTTAAATTCCAATACAGGCACAATTAATTTTACTTAATGATGTACTGATTTGGTGATAATCTGAACAAAATCAAGTTTAACAAGGAAAAATATAAAAACAACTGCTGTGGTCATGACTATCTTCTTGCAATAGCACCAGTTGGATGGCAAAAACTGTGATAGTAGTACCTCTAATGTAATTTGAATTAAAAAAAACTATTCAGCATTACAAAAGAGTGGAAAGGAAAAACCGAGGACAGTTCGAAAAAGGTTTCTAGGAGCAGGGCTGAAGTTGAGCAAAGCTAGAAAAAAAGCCCTTCATCTATGAGAAGCATAGAAGAGCCAGGCTGGAGTTTGCAAAAGACCATCATGATTGGACCATAGAGGAACAGAGTTGGGTCATCCTCACTGACAAGTAAATTTTTCAGCTTTGCCCAACACTTGGTCATCTAATAGTTAGACAGAAATCTGGAGAAACCTAGAAGCCACAGTGTTTCACACCCACTGTGAAATTTGGTGGTGATGATCTTGGGATGCTTCAGCAAGGCTGGAATTGGGCAGATTTGTCTTTGTGAAGGACGCATGAATCAAGCTAAGTATAAGGTTATCCTGGAAGAACATCTGCACTGACAATGTTCACCAACTCTGTGAATTGTTTTTTTCCAGCAGGACAATGCTCCATGCCAAACAGCCAGGTTAATCAAGGTGTGGATGGAGGACCACTAGATCAAGAGCCTGTCATGGCCAGCCCAATCTCCAGACCTGAACCCCATTGAGAACCTCTGGAATTTGATCAAGAGGAAGATGGAATGATACAAGCCATCAAACAAAGCCAAGCTACTTGAATCTTTGTGCCAGGAGTGGCCAACAGTCACCCAACAGCAATGTGACTGACTGGTGGAGATCATGCTAAGACTCATGAAAGCTGTGATTAAAAATCAGGGTTATTCTACCAAATATTTATTTCTGAACTCTTGGTAAGTTACAATATTAGTATTTTGTAGTTGAAAATAATTATTAATTTGTTTTCTTTGCATTATTTTAGGTCTGAAAACAGTGCATCTTCTTTGGTTAATTTGACCAAAAAAAGTAAAAAAGTACCAGTACACACTCTAAGTGACAATATTTGTATTGGGTATTTGGGATTAATGTAGTAATTGTTTCCATAGCTGTACGTACAGACAAATATACATACATACATACATACATACATACATGCAATAATACATGTAATCATACAGGAATCCAAACCATGGGCCAAATTTTTTTATAAATAGCAATGATGTTACTGTTCAGAAAACAGGTCAGAAACGTTTATTGTTTAATGTTTTAGCTAGGTAGGTGTCACAGTTATGTGTAGTGGTGGAAGAACCAGGAGCAAGCAAACAGTCGATGTTGTGACGGTGAGGTGACGGATTGTTGCGCCATCTCCCGCATTCTCCGGTTCACCAACAGCCATGAACTCATTCCGGTCCCATTTATTTGTCTTGTCTCACACCAGGTCCCAATCAACCCATTAGTATGTGTTTAAATGTTCCTCCTCTGCTCCCCTCAGTTGTGAATCATTGTTCCATGTCTGTTGATGTAAGTAGTAGTGTGCTTATCTATGTTCATTTTCATTTGTCATTGTCATGCTGGAATTTGTCATTGTCATTCTGGAATACCCATCCATGACCCATTTTCAATATTCAGGCTGAGGGAAGGAGGTTCTCACCCAAGATATGAAGGCCCCGTCCATCGTCCCCTTGATGCAGTGAATTTGTCCTCTCCCCTTAGCAGAAAAACACCCCCAAAGCATAAGGTTTCCACCTCCATGTTTGACGGTGGGGATGGTGTTCTTGGGGTCATAGGCAGCATTCCTCCTCCTCCAAACACGGCGAGTTGAGTTGATGCCAAAGAGCTAGATTTTGGTCTCATCTGACCACAACACTTTCACCCGGTTCTCCTCTGAATCCCTCCCTTTAAGAGTGTGCTCCTAATCTCAGCTCTTTACATGTATAAAAGCCACCTGGGAGCCAGAAATCTTTCTAATTTTAGAGGTAATCAAATACGTATTAACCTAATTAAAATGGAAATCAATTTCTAAAATGTATACATGTGTTTTTCTGGATGTTTTTGTTGTTATTCTGTCTCTCATTGTTCAAATAATCCTACCATTAAAATTATGGATGGATCATTTCATTGTCAGTGGTAAAATTTACAAAATCAGTAGGGGTTCAAATACTTTTTTCCCACACTGTATTCCTTGTTTTGCCATCTTAGTAATGGCTGCTGCTTAAAGTCTTCTCTACACAGTTGAAACTGAGACTTGCTTACTTTGACCAGTTTTAAGGCTGTTGACTCGAAGAAACATGTCTTCTGATTCTGTTGCTTTGAGTCTACCAGACCTCTTCCTGTCAGAGTTTCCAAGTATCTTTTGATGGTGTAGGTAACTGTAAAAACGGACTCCATTGCTTTCTTTTGCAATTTCAAACGGAAAGACCAACACTTTTGAAAGTTATAATGGTCTGTCTTCCTTTGTCAATTGCCTTATTCACACCCTTATAATAGCAATATACTACTTCCTGCAGTAAATATTTTCTACATAATTAGTAAGAGGGTGTAGTAACACAGTCTGTTCCAACACTGCTATTAGACAGGCAGTGGGCTTTAAGGTAACTGAAATGGTGAGACTTTTAAGAAGTGTTAGCAACAACTTTCAAGGTTAAATTTACTTCCATTGCTTCCGAACAGCAGTAAGATGTTAACCCATTACATGTTCTTTGAAAAGGCCTTTTCAGAATTGTTTTTTCGTTTTCAGTGACATAAACTTTTTCTTTTACCTTTGACAGTTGACCACTTACCTTTGCACCATTTCAGATTATTCATAGAACATGAACTGCTTACATTTTGATAAAAACTGGAAACATTTGGGTGTATCTATACTACCAAAACTCAGGAAAGTCTTGGTCCTCTTAAAAGTTAAAAGT